>CM076574.1:236851469-237080131 GCA_034641835.2 Pinus albicaulis
TATGGATCAGCCTATTCAAAAGGTAAAACAAAGATGTAGGAGACCAATTCTTGGTGGATACAAGCAATCTTAATTTTTAGGTGTTTTAAATCAGAGGAAAAATTGAAGTTTCAAGTTTGAAACGCCACCTTCGAAAGGAAAAAAAGGCACACTGTATGATAAAGATACGATATTTATGTTTTAAGTTGATCTCTTTGGTAAACAAGAAAAAGGAGAAAACACATGGTTTCAGGACCTCCTTCTCTTCATAAGCTTCGATGGGATTTTTCATTATGTGGTTTCAGAAATTTCTGATAGTAGTTTTAAAAGGATGGCCTCCTTGGAAAAAATGATAGGTCAAATCCTTAAAGGCCTCTTCCTTCCTTAAAGCAGTGCAGGTTATGAATTGTTGAATGGCCTCTGATAGTGGGTGTTTTTGTGAGCTTATTTCACCTTGATATACAATATCACAGTTTGGAGAAAATCTTTGAGCCTGAATGATGAATGAATTCACGGTGTTTTAAGCCTCCTTCCATCATAAAGAGAGGCCTAATGAGGTGATTCAAAAATAACAAATGACAAGCCACGATTTACTTACGATAGTATTTTTAAAATACTTCGAGAGAGATACATATGAAAGAGACCTCTTTATTTCCACCAACAAAGGAGAACCACCTGAGGATATGTTGAAGTTTTATTTAAAAAAGACACTAGGGAAGGAATAGTTTAGAAAAGGGCAAAAATGGTTAAAATCCTCAAACATGAAAACATAGTCATTTTTGTTTCCACACAAATGATTAGATAAAAAGGTGAATTCATATTTCAAAATTGGTAAAGGAGGCAAGGAGTTTTAAACCCTCATCAAGTATAAAGAAGCTCGAAAAAATTGTCATTTCATCATTGTGCAAAGCCAAGTCATGAAGAAATACGAGTTTTTACCATGACATTATAGAATTTTGGATTCGCGTCGCGCACAGTGGAGTGGGCCCGCAATGAGAGTAACCTGACGGGCGCTTGTGTTTGTGCCGCTCTGCCGCCTGCCTGTGCCCGGCGACCATCTGAACACGGCGCGTTTTCACGTTCAGGCCTGCCCAGCCCAGCGCCCGGCCTAAATGCGGCGCCCTTATCTTTTCTGCCTCCATCCGATCACTCGAGCCTTTTCTCGACCTCCTCTCACCTGATTTATGCCCTGGCCATTCCCATTCTTCACCTCTTTCCATTCCGCTTGTCATATCTTCACCTCTACACACCCACCACTGAACGGCCCACCACCCAGGCCACCTCTGAATGACCCGGTGCCCGAGCCACTCCTGAACGATGGTTTTCCCACTCGGGCCAACACTAGAAAGAGTTGCAACAAAGATTAGGAGCCCTCAAGGTGTTGAAAACCATACTTTTTCACAACGAGCTCATCTCCAAATACATCAAAAGACATTTCTTAAAGAGGTACTTAGTTTTCTTGGCCAAGTTTTTGTTTTGAAGGAAAGTTTGAACATTACAGTTCTGCAAAGAGGCCAAATTTTTTTGCTAAAAGGAAATAGAACTAATCTTCATCAAAGAAATTGTTTACGAACCTAGGAAAGAAAGATAGTGATTTTCAAAAAGGAAACATTATTATTATCAGGAGTAGCCTGTCTGTTTAAAAGGACAAAGAAACAGTGTTTAAAGAAGGTATATTTTTCAATTTAAAAGGGGCCCCCTAAACAATGATTTTCGAAAGAGAAAACATATCCATTTTCAAGGGTACTCTATTTTTTTTTAAATCACAGAGAAATAGTGATAAGAGAAGAACAATTGTGTGTTAAAGGGAGAACATACCTCCTCTCAAAATCAAAAATTTGTCTGCCAGTGCTTAAAGAAAACACAGTTACTCTTAAAACTGCCATGTTTTATCAAGATACAGAGAAACAGTGATAAAGGAGGAATGTTTATTGTCAAGGGGTTTCTTGTTGATAGCAGCTAAAGAAAAACATAGTCTTCAAGCGAAAAAGAGTTTTATTGTCAAAAGGAAAGGGAATTTGTTTTCACTTAACAAAAACTTATTTGCCAACTAAAGAAAAAACTCAGCCTCACAAAGAGGAAAACAGGGTTTGAATGAGGACCTATTTCAGTGATCATTTGAACATTTGTTTTGGTAAGTCATTAAAGGGTATCAAAACCAAAAATGCCTCCAAGGAAGGATAGCAGAAATGTATATCACAATAGGTTTGAGCCTATTACAACTCAGGAGATAAATGAATCCCCTTCGGTTCTCTTCAATTTTTATGAAGTAATGTGCCTTGATTTTTGCCAAAGGGTTCAAGAAGTCAAAAATCACCCTCCCTTGACACATTTTTTTGATTTGAGGCTGCAAGAAGGGCAAGTTCACATAACATGCATTGATTTTATTCTCAGTCCTAAAGTAGTATCAAAAGCCACCAAGATCCCCTATCTTAGTGAAAAATGGTTCAAGGAAGCCTATTTGAACCAGGATCACTACAAGCCTTTTCTGAAACCCTGATTACCAAAATGAAGGCAAGGCCATCTTCCCCTATTCTAATCTATTGAATAGTTATGTGCCTCTCATGAAGGTCATCATGAGATACTTTACATCTGAAGGGAGATACTCTAGAGTCTATTCATATCATATCCAACTGTTGATGCACTTCACCAGGACCCAAATTTTGAACCTCCCTTTCTTCCTCTACAGAAGAATTGACAAGATGGCCTCAACTGTCCAAAATAAGCCCTCCGCTCAACAACAAGCTTTTTTGTTTCATCATTCCCTTATCAAGATCATCATCCTCCATAAACTTGAGGAAAAAGGAGTTTCTTGGGAATCCTTCATCTCCCATCCCAATTTTGCTATGGCCTCTTCATCTCATGGCCCATCTCATGCACCTTCCTCACCATCCACTCATCATGTCTCTCCCTCTTCTAGTCAATCTATTCCTAAAAGGAAAAAATCCCCTATGATTGAGAGTGAAGAAGAGAAGAAGAAAACTAGTAATGAGGAAGGGCAAGAAGAAAACTAGTGATGATGAGGGACAAAGTAAAGAATATAAACATGACAGTGAGGAAGAAGGAAACGATGGTGAGCAAGAAGGAAATTATGGTGAGAATGAAAAAAATGATAGTAAGAATAGCAGTCATAAAGAGGAACACAGTGGCAGCCGAAACAGCAGCCAAAATAGTGATGATGAAGAGAAATAGAGCAGTGAAGAAGAGGTGCAAAGTAGTGATGATGAAGAGCAGCAAGCTAGTGGTGATAGAGAGAAAAGTGAAGAGGTTCAAAGCAGTGATGAAAGACAAAGTGACCATCAACAACACAGTGATCAGGAGGACAGTCCTCAAGGGAAAAATGAAGAAATAAATGGTATTGATGAACAGCAAAGCAACTTAACCAGAACCAACAGGGAGGTAGCCCAGGGGTTTTACCCGGAATCATGGTGGCAGCCCACACACAGAGTCTAAATGAGACAGTCATAATGAAGGAAGCCATCAACAAGTTCAAGACAATGATGAGGGTAAACAAGGCAGTCTACAGGCAGACAGTAAAGATGGTCAAAAAACAAAAAAGGATCATGAAGCTAATAGCCCTAAAGAACATTTTCTAAACAACACTGATGAGGTTGAAGGCAACATATGTCAAGAGGTTCAAAACAGTGATAAAGGTGAATCTAGCAGCCCCAAGCAAACTCAAAACAATGAACAGGGTAGCAAAGCAGATGATGATGAAGGCAACGATGTGAAGAATCAAGTTGAACAAGGGCAAGTAATGAAACCTCCTTTCTCTTCTCCTCAACACAGCCAAGAGCATGTGCTAGCTGCCTCTTCTAGGCGAGGAGTCATGACTCTTCCTCCAAAAGTGGTGAAGCCTAAAAGCACCAAATCCACAAAGAAGAAAATCACTCCAACAGTGACTAGCAATGTCACTAGAGCGCTAAGGAGTAGAGGAAAATTGCCTAAGAAGAGTATTGTTGAATTGCCAAAGAGAAAAAGGAAAAAGAAGTCTATCCAAGGCAAGGGTAAAGAAAAATATGAACAACAGGAGAGTAGTCATGAAAAAGAAAGGGAGTTTAACATCATACAAATAGATAGTGATGCTGGAGATGATGAAGCTAGAATTCTTGAGGCTCTTTTGCAAAACAGAGAAGCCCAAATCCATGATTTAGAAACTGATCTAGAATGATCAAAGGACCTCATACATGTTCTACAAATGAAAAATAAACAAATGAGTGGTCAAATGGTAGTTTATGAGGCCCGGACATTCAAATATCAAAGGGAATCATACAAAGCACAAGTCAAGCTTGAAGAGTATATGGGCGAATTTGATGATACCGAGGAAGAAGAGCAGCCAGTAAGAAAGAGGCCTGGGACTATGGATCTTAGGAAAGATTTGGAGAAAAAGAAGGAAGAAGAAGCAGCCCTTGTTCGATCTTATCCTCTCACATAATTACTCGCCCAAGAAATAGAAAATGATAAATAATCATGGCTTGAAAGAGCCAACAATCATTTGGAGGATCAATTAGAGAAAGCAAATAGATACTTGGGTCTGCAAAGGAAGATGACCGGGCACTAAAATAAATTGAACCAATTTGCCCGAAGAAAGCTCAAACTTGCTCAAGAAAGGCTCAAAACTGCCCAAAAGAGGCGCCTGGTAGAAAAAGTGGAGAAAGGCATATCTAGGCTTGAAATATTGGCCTCAGCTTCCTTGCATGCTTCTAAGAACCCATAAGGGTCTTGCTCACCAAAATTGAGCAAATTTTGACATGATTTTGTTTTTTGTGTTTTTTGGCCCTAATTGCACATTTTTCTAGGAGCTTCCATGGGTGCTAGGAGCATATTTAGCTCATGAAAGTCATTTTTTTGGATGGATTAAATTTATGGACAGCTACTCACAAATTTTCAGATCCAAAGGAGGTGTTTTGGTTCCCCAAAGAGGCAAAAAACAATCATTTTTTAGCTTTTTGCCTCACATATCAGCAACGACTACTTTCTGGTTTTTTTCACTCAGTTTATTTTTTGACAGATTTCCCAGTATCAGTTTTGGAAAAATCAAGTAGTTCTAGAAATTAGACATCTATGGATTTCCAGCAAGCCATCACGGGCTTTGTTACGACATCGGGAAGTCCCTCAACAGTCCTCTGCAAGACAGGAAATTTTCTGCTGCTACCCTCCTGTAGCATTTTGGCAAAAAAGGCAGATTTCTGAAGATGCTCATCCAAATGTGCGTTAAGCCTTTTTTAGCACTTTTCAGTCATGTATGTCAATTTTATTTCCTTTTTTAGGATTTTAAAATATTTTTAATGATATTTTGTGCCTTGGGCTTTGTAAAGCCTCAAGGACAAGTTTAGATATTTGTTTTTGGCCAATGGCCTTCTAGTTGCCTTGGTTGGGTTTCCTCCTCTTTGGCCTATATATTCCAATACGATTCATTGTAATCAAAGGGTTGAACTTGATGTTATAGAGCAATACATGGTATTACAAGCTTTGAAGAAATACTTTGTCTCATGAAGTGGATAATTTCTTGTTTGACTTGGATGGCGGAGAAGGACTGTTTGTAGGATTCCATGGTTTGGTGAATGGTATTGTGTTCCTTATCTGTTATGTTTCCTTAGTTTATCATACATGTTTTCATGATTCTTGCTTGTTGTAGGTCAGTAAAGAATATATTTGAGACATGCCCATGGAGGCACCTCAAGTTTCCTGATTCATTACAGCTTCTATGTTTTTCTTCTTTCTTGGTTATGTCAAAAAATTCTTAATTTCTCTTTGGTACCCTAAGAACTTGTTATCAATTTCATTAATGGTTATTATGTATGTTGTCTAGTATGATTCATGATATTCCCTGCTTACTCATAGCTAACCAAAACCCCATCACTGAAACCTCTCTCTGAATATTTGATTTTCCTAGTTAAGCCAAAGAGGTCTTGGTTCGATCTTTCCCTTTGCCCATGCTCTGCAATCTCATTTCAAAGTTCCCGATAGATCAAAATATGATGTTTAGGAGTTCCCTCTTCATATATTGAGTTGTTTGTTTGTCTTATTTGTTTTCCCAAAATTCTGAAGGTGATTTTCCCAAAGTTAGAGGGTCTTATACTTCTATGTATCACCTGAATGTTTATTTTATGCATCTATCAGTTTGAGTTTCATTTATAGTGATTAATGGTTAGCCCTACCACATGGATGTTTGCTATAAAAATATTTATTCTTAAAAAATATTTGTCTCTCACAAACTTAGTATCCATCTCACTTCACTTACACCCAAAGAATCCATTTATCTCGACCAAGTCGGCCCTGCAATATACCTTGTCCACCATTTGAGACAATCTCGACCTTTTCGACCCCATAGCCCAGTTGATCTGACAAACTTTTATCTATTTATCCTTTGATCAGTTCTCCCTCAAACAACCTAAAACAAACCAAAACATACTTAACAACTAGCCTAAAATCAAATACATAGAAAGCAAACAAGTTTACATCCTTTGCATAATAGAGAAAGCCCTCTCTGAGTCCAGGAAGGCTAGGTCCTAGGGCTCCAAAGTTGGTTTGATGTTACCTTGATATTTGGCTTTCCAATCTGCATTGAGCAATCCCAATCATGCTGATGGTGGACAACAAAGTTCAAATGTTCCACCTGACGACTCCACAACCCTCATTAGACCAAAAGACTCCACTGGTAGAGAACTTTAGACTGGTTGAAAAGACACAGTGACACTGTTTGATTAACAAAGATGGATCCAAGGATACAAAGAACATATTCTCTGATGAACAAAGATCATATCCCTGGATTCCCACACAAAAATATTGAAATAAATTGGATGAAAAACCTACCTATATTTCGAGATGAAAAGGTTGATGACCCCTTGCTACACCTCATCAAATTTCATATATGCATATGGAGGTTGAAGGTTGAATGGCATGAGGACTGCCTCATGAAAATGTTTGTGGAAACATTAGAAGATAAGGCAATAAATTGGTATGAATGGATAGATCCTGTCATCTTGTTTTCTTGGAAGGATTTCCACAAACTATTTTATAAACATTATATAAGGCATTGTCCATCTCTATCATTGGCTGAAAATTGTTGTGATAAATCAGAAGACCTCATACAACACCTTGTGAACATTGATGAAGACTCAGGAAATTGGCATCCTGAGGATCTATTAGAGGAGATTCATGCTTTTCATACTCAATATAACCATCTTGGCAGCCAAGAAGAGTTGATTGAGGATGAATTCAAATCTGCAATGGAAGAAGAATCAAAACCTTTAGGATCTCTACCCTTATGCTTTAATTCATTCCAGATTTTGAAAGGAAATTTGCATCTTAAATATCTCTTAGCAATCATTCAGAAAACCCCCTTTCAAGTTAACTCTCCCATAAATCAAGAAAATATGGTTGAAGATGAAATCAAATCTGAAATGGAAGAAAAATCAAAACCTGTAGGATCTCTACCTTTATGTTTTGAGTCGTTTCAGGTCATGCAAGAAAATTGGCCTCCTAAGAATCTATCAGAGGTAACTCATGAATCTCATGCTTATTATCCCAAACATCAGGAAGAGTTGAATGAGGATGAATTTAAATCTGAAATGGAAGAAAAATCAAAACCTGTAGGATCTCTACCTTTATGCTTTGAGTCATTTCAGTTCATAAAAGAAAATTGGCCTCCTGAAAATCTGTCAGAAGAAACTCATGAATCACATGCTAACTATCCCGAACATCATGAAGATTTGGCTGAAGATGAAAAAAATCAAGAAATGAAAGAGAACCCACAAGATTTATCTAAAGGCACAAGTAATGATTCATCATCTCTCTTAGGTAAGGCCCAAAAAGACATTCATCCTCTAAATCATCTTTCCCAAGAGAAAGAATAGTTTTGTAGTTATATCCAAAGAGAGATAAAAATGCCTCCCTTTTTAACTGAAGAAGAGATAGATCAACTCATTAACATACAGTCAACCTCTCTGTATTTTCCTCCTGATCTTAACTATCACATAGCAGAAAATAGATTTGTAAATCAATTTGAAGAGAAACAATATAATAGTCCAATATGTATGGTTGGTGACATTACTTATATTAATGATTCTCCAAGGTTTGATCAATATATTGATGATTATGATATTCAAGAAAAAGCTAACCTTGTAGAGCCATCAGCAGTTGATTTGTGGGATGAAGTTCACTATCATCATATTGAAAGCAGTAATCAGCTAAGATAGGTCACCTATGACACTAATGAGGAAATCCAGGAGAGTTTGGAAGTAAGTGAAGAGTCTTTGACTCTTTTCTCTATTTCGCTTCAGTCCATCATAAATAGCTTTCACATAATTGGAAATCAGTAGTCTTTCAGCTTTAATGATGAGGTTGAGGAGGATGATGAAATTCTTGAGCAAGTTGTCCATGAGAAGCCTTTTCCTGAAATGGTTGAGGAAATCATTTTGGACATGGAATCCTCCTTAACTCCAGATTTGTAGCCACCAAGTTCCATTGAGTTACAAATTGCAGATGAAGAAATAAAGGTTGATAATCACATAAGGGTGGTCACACTATCCTCTTAAGAGGAATTACTGCCAAAGTGTATCCCTGCTCGTCAACATGATGACCCTCACACAGTTTTCAGTCCACTTAATTAGAACACATCAGCTTGGAAAGAAAACTACACTACAATATATGATGAGTCTGACAGTTCAAGTGATCATGAACAAGGGGAATATTTTCTTTCCCAAGAGAGTCCCAAATATAGCCAAGTGGAAGAAAGAGTAATCCTAAATGAAGCCTATATATTAAATCCTCTAAATCAGGTATTATTCCAAGATCCATTTGTTATTTTCCTTGAGAAATATGAAGGAGTAGTGTGTTCTGCCCAGAACAGTCTGTTGCAAAGAGTGAGAAAAATTTTAGGCACTACTGTTCGAAAACAAGCAAAGTGGAAGTGGCATTTTCATTTCTTCAGCACTCCAAAAAAGCTGAAACTAAATCCCTCATGGAATCATCTGCTTGATTGGCTTTGTTGGAAAAGAGATTTCACTAAATGAATGTATGTTGTGTATAGGTTAGATTAGGATATATAGATAGGTGTGAAAAATAAGCTCAGACTTGCAAGCATCTTTTCAGTTCTAGATTGTTTGAAGAAAAAGTTAAAAAAAAAAAAAACAGAAACTACAAAAATAGTAGAAAAGTAGAAAAAGAGGGCAGTTTCTAAAGAAATGGTACAGCCCCATACCCAAAAAATAGTCATGCTGAAAGTGCGCAAGTCTAAATGCCACTACTAGTGCTCAAAGGATGCCTTGTTCAATTATCTAGCCTAATCATAACTGAGCATGTTTTAAATTGATTTATGATAAGTTAGTAAAAAGGAATGATTAGGAAAAGATATTGTTTCCACACGCTCAAAATAGAACCAAAGAGGAAAACAGGGATGAAAAACAAACTATGTATCCTAGCCCTGATTTTTCTAAATCTCATTTTTGTACGAAAATAATATTTGTGTGCAGCTTGTCTTTTATGCCACAAACATATGACAAATCAAACTGTCTAATTCTGATTTGGTCATTTTTCAATTTCATTTTTTAGTTTAGTGAATGAAATCCTATCAAACACCTTAATCTTGACAGTCGATATAGCATAGGTAGAGAATCAAAGGAGTTCATCAGTTTAATCTGAACTCCTAGAATATATAAGTGTATAATTAGATAGTTTTTCTTTTTTCAAAAATATCATGTCAAGGTTTTGCTAATGCTAGTCCAAGTACACCCAAGAAGAAAAAATCTAGATCTTATAGCTAGATAGGTAGAGATTGATTGATGTTAATCATGCTATTATAAATTTTTAAATAACATCAAGAAAGAGATAAATTTGCACCAATGGAATCAAACATTGGTCTTCACAACCCATGATATCGTGGATTCTGGACACCTCTGAGTACCTGAAATGGAACCCTTTGTTATTCATCAGTATTTTTTTACATGTTGATGACTATATTCCTTAGCTTTAAGTTTCTAGAAAGCTAATCTCAATCTGTCGATTTTTTCATCTAGAAAACCTGATAACCTGACAAATTTTTGTCCTCCTACCCCTCCCTGTCAGTCTATGATGAGAACAATTTTTAGTTTTCAAGTCATATCTCGCTTCAGTAAAGTCTCCCTGTCTATAGCTGTCATAAATTTGCTTCACTGCTATCATTTTCCCTTGTTTCTCATGCCACTCACTATCTGAAAGTTGACAAAGTGTCTGCTCCTCTATCCCTGATCATCTTGTCATATTAAAATCTGATCATGCCTAAGAAAACATATGAGCTAGTGTCTCTGATTGATAATTGGTGTTTTAAGGTGCTTTCCTTCTAGATATCTTGCTTAAAAAATCCACAGTAGTTCCTGAGTGCATAATCTTTCCAAAAGGCATCATCATGTAGGGCATAAGAAGACAGCTGCTTCTTATGTTACCTTAAACCTGGGATGTGAACATTAGTCAAAGGCAGTTTCAATATACCTCTGAAAACACAATCAAGGGAAAAGCTAGTTCAATGATGTCTAGCAGTGAACACTCTCCATTACCAATCACATTGCTTCTGGTCTTGATTTCACAGTGATATTTTACAAAAGGGATACACATCTCAGACAATGCCTCATAAAGCAAGAGGAGATTAGGTTCAAGTGATTTTACCAATGATAAATGTCAAAATTCGCTTATTCTTCAAGCAAACATACATAGCACGGTACAGTTGATTGAAATAGATGAAGATCCTGTGTTTAATGATAACATCCTTCAATGATAAGTAGAGGGTTAGAAACACATGATGTAACCTCCTTCATATAAAAGCAGAGGGTTAGAGAAACATTTTTGTGGCTTCCTTCACAAACAAGCAGGGGGTCAACAATGTTTCAAGTGACTTCAGAGGCTTTTTTGCGCCACCTCCTCCAAAGATGAACAGAGAATGCATAGTAGGGTTTAAAATTATGTTTTAGAATGTTTTCTTTTGGAAAGCCTAGTTGAAGAATAGTGGTGAAACAAATGAGAGTTTATAGGTTAAAGGCCTCTTCCACATCAAAAGCCAAAGAGTGACAAGATGGTGCTAAAAGGCCTTTGTTCTTATGTTTATGAAAGCCTCCTTCAAAGGATAAATCAGAGGTTATAATTTTGATTAAAGCAGCCTCATCTAAATGGCCAAGGAGGTAGACCAAGCTCTATTTAAAGTGACTTCTGCAACTGATATAAAGAGATAGTCCACCCAGATGATTTATGTGGAAAAAGGAATTCTTGTTTTTAGACAGATTCATTATGATTTATCAAGAATTAATCCCTCCAAGTGATGAATAAAGGGCAAGCGCCAAAATTTATTTTCTCACCTCATTTAAAGACAGAGGGAAATTTTTTAAGAATTGGTGAACTTTCATTGTTTGAAGGTCCCCCTTCATCATGAGCTAAAGGCCCAACAATGACTTTAAATAAACATTTGGGGTCACAGATCATATGGATCAGCCTATTCAAAATGTAAAACAGAGATGTAGGAGACCAATTCTTGGTGGATACAATAAATCTGCATTTTTAGGTGTTTTAAATCAGAGGATAAATTCAAGTTTCAAGTTTGAAAGGCCACCTTCAAAAGGACAAAATGGCACATTGTATGATAAATATAAGCTCTTTATGTTTTAAGTTGATCTCTTTGGTAAACAAGCAAAAGGAGAAAACACATAGTTTCAGGACCTCCTTCTCTTCATAAAACAGTGGGTTTTCATTATGGCTTCAAGAGGCTACAGTAGTAGTTTTAAAAAGGATGGCCTCCTTGGAAAACAATCAGTAGGTCAAACCATGGTTTAAAGGCCTCTTCACTTCATAAAACAGTGGATTTACCTTATGGTGTTGAATGGATACAGTAGTGGTGTTTTTGTGAGCTTATTTCACATGATATACAATGTCACAGTTTGGAGAAAACTTTTGATATGAATAGGCAAAGAACACTGGTGTTTTTAAGCCTCCTTCCTCATAAAAGAGAGGCCTAATGAGGTAATTCAAAAATAACAAGTGACAAGGCCACAGTTACCCTTGATAGTATTTTCTAAAATAACAGAGAGAATTCATATGAAAGATACCTCTTTCACACCACCAACAAAGGAGAATCACCTATGACGATATGTTCAAGTTTTATTTAAAAAGACACCTGCCAAAGGAATAAACCGTTTAGAAAAAGGGCAAGTAGTTAAAACCCTCAAACATGAAAACATAGTCATTTTTGTTTCCACACAAATGATTAGATAAAAATGTGAATTCATATTTAGAAATTGGTAAAGGAGGCAAGGATTTTTAAACCCTCATCAAGTATAAAAGAGCTCAAGCAAGTTTCATTCATCATTGTGCAAAGCCAAGTCACGGAGGAAAATACGAGTTTTTACACAACATTATAGAATTTTGGACTCACGGTGTGCCTGTAGGTGGTCGCAGTAGAATTTTACACACAGCGCAGCGTGCCTGTGTTTGTGCGCGGCATGCCTGTGCCCGGCACCTAGCGCCCATCTAAATGCGGCACATTTTCTCATTTAGGCTTGCCCGGCCCAATGCCTGGCCTGAACGTGATGCCCTTATCCTTTCTGCCTCCATCCGACCGCTCGAGCCTTTGCTCGACCTCCTCTCACATGCTTTATGACCTTTCCATTCCCATTATTCACCTCTTGCCATTGCGCTTTTCATATCTTCACCTCTACACACCCACCTCTGAACAGCCCGATGCCTGGGCCACTCCTAAACGGCGATTTTCCCACATGGGCCAACACTAGAAAGAGTTGCAGCAAAGAGTAAGAGCCCTCAAGGTGTTGAAAACCAGACTTGTTCACAAGGAGCTCATCTCCAAATACATCAAAAGACATTTCTTAAAGAGGTACTTAGTTTTCTTGGCCAAGCTTTTGTTTCGAAGGAAAGTTTGAAAATTACAGTTCTGCAAAGAGGCCAAACATTTTTTCTAAAGGGAAATAGAACTAATCTTCATCAAAGAAATTTTTTGCCAGCCTAGGAAATAAAGATAGTGATTTTCAAAAAGGAGACATTGTTATTATCAAGAGTAGCCTGTTTGTTTAAAAGGACAAAGAAATAGTGTTTAAAGAAGGTATGTTTGTCAATTTAAAAGGGGTCCCTTAAACAGTGATTTTCAAAAGAGGAAACATAGCCATTTTCAAGGGTACTCAGTTTGTTTAAAAATCACAGAGAAACAGTGATAAGAAAAGAACAATTGTGTGTTAAAGGGAGAACAGACCTCCTCTCAAAATCAAAAAGTTGTCCTCCAGTGCTTAAAGAAAACACAGTTACTCTTAAAACTGCCATGTTTATCAAGATACAGAGAAACAATGATAAAGGAGGAATGTTTATTGTCAAGGGGTTTCTTGTTGAGAGCAACTAAAGACAAAAACAATCTTCAAGGGGAAAAGAGTTTTAGTGTCAAAAGGAAAGGGAATTTGTTTTCACTTAACAAAAAATTGTTTTCCAACTAAAGACAAAACTCAGTCTCAAAAAGAGGAAAACAGGGTTTGACTGAGGACCTATTTCAGTGATCATTTGAACATTTGTTTTGGTAAGTCATTAAAGGGTATCAAAAACAACAATGCCTCCAAGGAAGGAAAGCAGAAGTGGATATCACAATAGGTTTGAGCCTATTGCAACTCAGGAGATAAATGAATCCCCTTCGGTTCTCTTCAATTTTTATGAAGTAGGGTGCCTTGATTTTTGCCAAAGGGTTCAAGAAGTCAAAAATCACCCTCCCTTGACACATTTTTTTGCTTTGAGGCTGCAAGAAAGGCAAGTTCACATAGCAGGCATTGATTTTATTCTCAGTCCTAAATCAGTATCAAAAGCCACCAAGATCCCCTATCTTGCTAAGAAATGGTTCAAGCAAGCCTATTTGAACTAGGATCACTACAAGCCTTTTCTAAAACCTGCTTACCAAAATGAAGGCAAGGTCATCTTCCCCTTTTCTCATCTATTGAGTCGTTATGTGCCTCTCATGCAGGTCATCATGAGATACTTTACATGTGAAGGGAGATACTCTAGAGTCTATTCATATCATATCCGACTGTTGATGCACTTCACCAGGACCCAGCTTTTGAACCTCCCTTTCCTCCTCTGTAGAAGCATTGACAAGATGGCCTCAAATATCCAAAAGAAGCCCTCCGCTCAACAACAAGCTTGTTTGTTTCATCATTCCCTTATCAAGATCATCACCCTCCATCAACTTGAGAAAAAAGGTGTTTCTTAGGAATCCTTCATCTCCCATCCCAATTTTGCTATGGCCTCTTCATCTCATGGTCCATCTCATGCGCCTTCCTCACCATCCACTCACCATGCCTCTCCCTCTTCTAGTCAATCTACTCCTAAAAGGAAAAAATCCCCTATGATTGAGAGTGAAGAAGAGAAGAAGAAAACTAATGATGAGGAAGAGAAAAGTGACAAGAAGAAAACTAGTGATGATGAGGGACAAAGTAAAGAATCTAAACATGACAGTGAGGAAGAAGGAAACAATGGTGAGAAAGAAGGAAATGATGCTGAGCATGAAAAAAATGATAGTAAACATAGCAGTCATAAAGAGGAACATAGTGGCAGCCGACACGGTAGCCAAAATAGTGATGATGAAGAGAAACAGAGTAGTTATGAAGAGAAATAGAGCAGTGAAGAAGAGGTGCAGAGTAGTGATGATGAAGAGCAGCAAGCTAGTGGTGATAGAGAGCAAAGTGAAGAGGTTCAAAGCAGTGATGAAATACAAAGTGACCATCAGCAACACAGTGATCAGGAGGACAGTCCTCAAGGGAAAAATGAAGATCCTAATCAAGACATTGATGATGAACAGCAAAACAACCCTCAAACAGACAGTAAGGGAGGTGACAACATGCAAAGAGACCATGGTGGCAGCCCACACACAGAGTCTAAATGAGACAGTCATAATGAAGGAAGCCATCAACAAGTTCAAGACAATGATGAGGGTAAACAAGGCAGTCTACAGGCAGACAGTAAAGATGGTCAAAAAACAAAAAAGGATCATGAAGCTAATAGCCCTAAAGAACATTTTCTAAACAACACTGATGAGGTTGAAGGCAACATATGTCAAGAGGTTCAAAAATAGTGATAAAGGTTAAGAATCTAGCAGCCCCAAGCAAACTCAACTTGATGGCTTGAGCATCCAAAGCGAATGATAAATATAAACGACGATAATGAAAAACAATTTTAACAAGGGCAAATGTAAAACCTCTCTCCACCATCCTCAACATTAAGAGAGCATGTGCCGGCTTCCTCTCCTAGGCAAGGGGCCATGACTCTTCCTCCAAAAGTGGTGAAGCCGAAAAGCACCAAATCCACAAAGAAGAAAATCACTCCAGCAGTGACTAGCAATGTCACTAGAGTGCTAAGGAGTAGAGGCAAATTTCCTAAGAAGAGTATTGTTGAATTTCCAAAGAGAAAAAGGACAAAGAATTCTATCCAAGGCAAGGGTAAAGAAAAATATGAACAGCAGGAGAGTAGTCATGAAAAAGAAAGGGAGTTTGACATCATACAAATAGACAGTGATGCTGGAGATGACGAAGCTAGAATTCTTGAGGCTCTTTTGAAAAACAGAGAAGCCCAAATCCATGATTTAGAAACTGATCTAGAAAGGTCAAAGGACCTCATACATGTTCTACAAATGCAAAATAAACAAATGAGTGGTCAAATGGCAGTTTATGAGGTTCGGGCATTCAAATACCAAAGGGAAGCAAACAAAGCACAAGTCAAGCTTGAAGAGTATATGGGAAAATTTGATGATACCGAGGAAGAAGAGAAGCCAGTAAGAAAGAGGCCTAGGACTATGGGTCTTAGGAAAGCTTTGGAGAAAAATAAGGAAGAAGGAGCAGCCCTTGTTCGATCTTATCCTCTCACACAATTACTCACCCATGAAATAGAATCTGATAAAGAATCATGGCTTGAAAGAGCCAACAAAGTGAAGGAGGGATCAATTAGAGAAGCCAAACAAAGACTTGGTGCATATAAACCTTGACCGAACTCTAAGAGAAATTAAACCAATTTCAGAAAGCTCAAACTTACTCAAGAAAGGCTCAAACACCGAAAGAAACCCGTAAGTGGAGAAAAGGAATATCTGAAGCGAAATATTGGCCTCGGCTTCCTTGCATTCTTCTAAGAACCCTCACTTGCTACCAAAAAGAGGTGAGCAAATTTTCATGATTTTGAGTGTTTTGTCTTGGCCCTAATTTGCATTTTTCTGGAAACCTTGCCATGGGGTGCTTGTTGTAGGTCAGTAAATAATATATTTGAGACATTTCCATGGAGGCACCTCAAGTTTCCTGATTCATTACAGCTTCTATGTTTTTCTTCTTTCTTGATTATGTCAAAGAATTATTAATTTCTCTTTGGTACCCTAAGAAATTGTTATCAATTTCATTAATGGTTATTATGTATGTTGTCTAGTATGATTCACGGTATGTCCTGCTTACTCATAGCTAACCAAAACCCCATCACTGAAACCTCTCTTTGAATATTTGATTGTCCTAGTTAAACCAAAGAGGTCTTGTTTCGATCTTGCCCTTTTCCCATGCTCTGCAATCTTATTTAAAATTTCCCGATAGCTCAAAATATGATGTTTAGGAGTTCCCTCTTCATAGATTGAGTTGTTTTTTTTTTCTTTTTTGTTTTCCCAAAAGTCTGAAGGTGATTTTCCCAAAGTTAGAGGGTCTTATACTTCTATGTATCACCTGCATGTTTATTTTATGCATCTATCAGTTTGAGTTTCATTTATAGTGATTAATGGTTAGCCCTACCACATGGATGTTTTTTGTAAAACTATTTATGCTTAAAACCTCTTTTTCTCTCACAAACTTAGTGTCCATCTCACTTCATTTACACCCAAAGAATCCATTTATCTCGACCAAATCGGCCCTGCAATATACCTTGTCCACCATTTGAGACAATCTCGACCTTTTCGACCCCATAGCCCAGTTGATCTGACAAACTTTTATCTATTTATCCTTTGATCATTTCTCCCTCAAAAAACCCAAAAAAAACCAAAACATACTTAACAACTAGCCTAAAATAAAATACATAGAAAGCAAACAAGTTTACATCCTTTGCATAATAGAGAGAGCCCTCTCTGAGTCCAGGAAGGCTAGGTCCTAGGGCTCCAAATTTGATTTGATGTTACCCTATCATTTGGCTTGCCAAACTGCCAAATCACGGGGCCCTAACATAATGTTCACCTTTTGGTCCATGTGGCCAATGTGTCATCACCTCAGCTTTGCTCCATGTACATTCAACCAACAAATTGCTCCATATGATTATATGGAGTAACCTAAACCTACATCAAAACCATGGTTTTCAATGAAAAAAAAAAAAAATAATGAAAATGATAAGAATCAACACTAGTTAATGACTTACATTATTGTTGGTAAATGTTGCTCGAATTCGTTGATAATCATCCAAAGAGAGAAGGCTGGAAACAATTGAGTTAGTTGATATTTTGTATCCAACATCTTGCCCCATTTTAGTCTTGTGGTGTGGATTCACCACTAGAAGGTCTGTAAGTTTCTTGACAACAAATAGAATTTGGGCATCTTCTCTCTCTGCAACTTTCTTGTCCAATGTCGAATAGTTTTTCTTAGGATACTCTCCATGAGAAACTTCCACTCTCTTCCTCATTTCCTTCAAAAATGAGTTTTGGATACCATCCACATCCATGTCAAGGTGGAATGCAAGAAAGTGGTCATGGAAAACTCCAATGGTGTTTTCATCTAACAAGGCCCCATATATCCATGCATTTTCTACTTCATCCAAATTCTTGTAAGTTGAAGCCTTCATTTACAAAATTTTAGAAAATCCCACCTACAATTATTCATTTCTCAAAATACAGGGACAAAAATAATGAGTTAGATATCATAGGTTTATATGACGTAATTATCATGAAATTATTTTAAAGAGAATTAGGATTCAACATTCCTCGAACACAGATGGCTTCGTTTGTTCTCAATTCCCAATCAAATATGTAGTCATAGATACCAACATTGGAAACCATTATCACCACAAATGTTACCTCTTGTCTTACTTTTGTGATCTGCACATATTTAGACTCGAGACTATCATTTTTTTGCATAATAGATATAGATAATCATTAAGTAGAGAAATGTCACTGAATCAACAATTCAAATGGAAGAAATACTAGCATCCAAACCTGGCATTACCTAGGAATCAAAAAAAGAAGAAATATAGGTAGAAAACCAAGAAGTAATAATGGAAGAAATACTAGCAACCAAACTTGGTGTTACTTGAGAATAAAAAACAAAAGAAATTCAGGTAGTGAAGAAACAAGTAATTATGGAAGCAAAAATTGGTGTTGCCTGAGAAGCAACAACAAAATAAATTTAGGTAGAAAACAAGCTATAACGGACCCGGGCTAAAAATTCAAGTAAAAAATGTTAATAAAGGAAAAAATCAGACCACGCTTAAGGGACACTTATTCCAAGCTTAATGTTGGGAAAAATATCCTAGTGGACATCACTTTATGTGTTTATGGCTAAGGGGAACTTATAAAAGGCAATGACTAAGGCTTTGAAAAGGAAAAAAGTATTTTTGGCACATTTATTTATGAAATAAAGGAAATTAGGAGAAAAAGAAGGTGAAAGTTCACGGGTTGCATGTGAGGAGTAAAATGAAGGAAAATATTGGAAAATTGAAGAAAATAGAGACCACATTAATAAAAATGCTTATGAGGATCAGTTCATATATTTTTTTCAGATCAGTTTTGGAGCTCTCTCTCTATTCTCTCTCTCTCTCTCTCTCTCTCTCTCTTGGACACTTCAAGTTTCCTTGGAGAACTTCAAAATTGGATCAAGAAAGGAAAATAAGGAAAAAGAAATAAAATATCAAGCAAGGAAAGGTTGGAACAAGAAATCTTCGACATGAATACTTGCAGGTAACAGATTGCATGTTTGATTTCCTAGTTGGTCTTAACATGCATGGTATGTGCATGTTGGTATTTGGTTCTTTTATTTTCAGTGGCATGGTTTTTCCAAGCTTTGGTAGTGGTTTTCAACCTTTCCTTGCCATTACTTGATAGCCATGGTGTGATGGGATTGTTCTCAGTTTTAAGCTTTGGGATTGTTAGAAGGTTTCAGAATCTGGGGTGGAGGTGGTCTCAGGAACATTCCCAAAAGGCCTAGGAATCCCTTCACCGGTAATGGTGGGATACATGGTAAAGCTTGAGGGTGGGTTCTTGGTTAGGGCCTAGTGATCTGGTGTGGGTTGCGGTAAACCCTAAAGACTTGGAGACTGAAAAATCCTCAAGGATGGTTATTTGGGCTTCAAAATTTCATACAAATATCATTCATTACCATAAATTTTTCACCTATACTTTCATTATATCACTCATTTTTCACCACCATGTCACTTCATTTTGCCTATTGTTCACCATCAACGGGTCTCTTTTATATCTTCCAAATATTATATATTTTTAAGCATTTTTAAGAGAAATTCTTGATTAAATATTAGAAAATAATACATTTTACTTCATATATGGAAAGTGGATTGTTTTTGTGACATATGTAGGTGCCAAGGAAGCTTCCAAGACACCTTTATGTGGCCTTGACTGATCAAATTCGAATTTGATAAGATAAACCTCATGGAGAAGATCAAGGACAAAAGGGGGTTATGTGTCTAGATGGTTGAGAGATGTATGGAACTAAAGAGAGATTGGTGGATAATCATTATGAGTTTGTTACTCATCCCATTGTATAAATAGGAGTACAATCTCCTCCATTTGTAAGTTTTGTAATCTTAGAATCTTAGAATTTTGGAGTATGTAATCTTAGAAGCTTAGAGTTGTAATCTTAGAGTTGGTTTGTAATGGAGATTTTGAAATAAAGAATCATACTTTGATTTTGCCTCTACATCTGAGTCTCCTTTGAAGTGGTGTGCTTGTGGAGTTATGGAGGGCCCCCATGGCCTCACTTGCATGCTTATTTTAGGTATAATTTAATTTATGTTTTTATTTCATTTTAGCTTTCAAGTTTTTGTTAAATGTTCTAATATTGGAAGAGTCTTATTTGAAAGTGTTCTTGTAATAGAACCGTAAGATATCATAAAATTATTAGATTTAGATTTATTTAATTTCAGCTTTTAATTTTTTATTAGATGTTCTAATATTGGAGGAGATCCTAAAATTCAAGTGTTCTTGTAAGAGAACCTTAGGATCTTGGCGAATGTTAGATCTAGGTTTATTTTGTTTCAGCTTTTAAGTTCTTGTTAGATGTTCTAATGTTGGAAGAGATCTTGTAGAATATGTTCTTGTAAGAGAACCATAGATCTCGAACAACTATTAGATCTAGGTTTGGAAGATATCTTGATGAATATGTTCTTGTAAGAGAACCATAGATCTTGGACAAATTCGAAATCTTTCTAGACCTATAGGTGGCACTTCTAAGTTTACCTTCCCGAGTTGACATTAAATGAACTCTGATTGACATCATCAATTGGAACCCAACAATGGTGAAGGAATTTGGAGGCATTCCAATCTCGGTTTGGTTTTGTGATCTCGGAGCCAGTTTAGGTGAGATCACGGTATGGTGAGGGTAGAGGTGGTTTAATGTATTTATTATCCTAGTTTTTTTGGATTGGTTTATCCAATAAGATCCCACATTCATTCTTGGAATATGTCACCAGGATGACTAATTGAAAGAAACATTTGGCTCAACCATGTCTATGGTCTGGTGTTAAGTGGAAGTCCCGAACCTGGTTAGCTCTTGCATATGTTTAATGAAAGCTAATTTCTCTTGCTTTTGATTAGTAAATGTACTTGCTATTATGTGGCTTTAATGGTTGTTATCTTATGGTTATTTATATGTTTATATTTTGGTTATAAGCATGGATATAAGACTGGTTTTAGTTATGGCTCTTTTCATGTTTTCACTTGTAATTGAAATAATAAAGGATGCAAGACCCATTTATGATAAGGTAGTTGATGGGAGAGGGTGGTTATCCTTCTTGCTAAGTATCATATGAGTTTTTAATACCTTATGCTTAGACTTTCATTCATAACCTGAAGATTGCATATCTACCAAGTGTTTGACAGAATTCAAGTCCCGGTTGGGGATATATAGGTCTAGTCCTAGTTTCTTTTTTGGGTTTATAATCATTTTAGTCATGTATTTTATGATTTATGAAAGTTATATGGATTTCTAGGCAGAGGCTTAGACCCAAACCTGAAAAATTTCCTTAGATTCCATAGTCGTTGGCACAATAATAGGTATAAAAGGACACAACCACATTGATGCAGGCCTATGGGAGTGACTAGGGGTTTCCAGTTGCATGAACGGCTTGGAAAGGGAATGATTGGGGATCCAGCTTAGGAAAAAGTAAGTTTTCTCATGGGATTGACACCTAGAGGGGTTGGGTTACTCCTAAAGTGTCTTGAGGTACCTAAGGGAAGTTAGTAAGGTTTTTTTTGTCGACTCCATTTCCTTAAGGTAACCTAGGAGGTTGAGTCTTGTCATAATGACCCTTCATCTCATTTTTACCATGGCAAAGTCAGTGAAAGTGGGTAGATGTGAGGGGACAGGTTCATTACAGGAAGTATCATATCAAGTTTCTCTCTCTTTGGGTCGTATACGATACCACAGGTAGGTGGTATCATAGTAGGTCGTGATCTCTTTGGGAAAATTTTGATGTTTTCAAGGTCATGGATTTCATGCATGGGGTTAGATTATACTGTTGGTATGGTCATGTATGATGGTGTGCATTGATATGTTTCTATATGGGTATGTTTATGATTATACATGTACATGCTAATGTGGATTGATATTGCATATGAGATAAGCCTCCCCTGAATGACAATGAGGTAGGGATTTGATTTTGGAATCTATTTGAATTATCTAACATGATATATTTGTAGGAAGAAGAGAATCAAGGATGATGAGAAAAATGGTAGACTATAGTTCTCGTGACTCTCCCTATAGATTAGTTGGGAAAAAATGAGATGAACATTCTCCTAGTGTAGTAGATATATTGAGGAGATTGAGGGCATAGATCAGAAGTTGTAAGGCAGATAATGACATGTTGGTTGAGGCTCAGGAAATACTTGCAAGGTTTCAGGAAAAGAATATAGGGGATAATGCAGCGATTCTTCAGAGCTTTTCAAATTTTTAGAAACAGGGACAGAAGAGGACCAGTCAAGAGCAAGAGGAAAAGACTAATGCAACCTATCATAGCAAGTATTGGTCTGGATATAGGTTGGATAGATGAGACATAGTTAGAGGTGGAATATCATTGGACACACCTGATACGAGCACTGGTATGTATGGACATCATTCTATTTTTTCTTCCAGGAGACATCATCATAGTCGTCACCATCATCATCCTTATAGGAGGGGTGAGTATTCTAGAGAGGAGTTCAAGAAATCCAAGCCTCCTACATTCGATCGATAGATGAATAAGTTAGAAGATGTAGAGGGATGGTTTCTTGGATGAAGAAATTATTCATATTGCATAGCTATATAGAGAACATGAAAGCCAAGATAGTCACTTTCAATATTAATGGGAAAAAAATATATGGTGGGAGGATGTGAAGAATTTTCAAGGTATTCAGGAGGATGAATTGAATTAGGATGAGTTTGAGAGGCTCTTCAAGAAGAAGTACCTTTCATAGAGGTACTATAATGCCATAGCTAAGGCATTTTATGAGTTTCAAATGGGTTCCATGACATATGATGAGTATAATAGCAGGTTCCTGGAGCTATTGAGATATGTGCCTTACCTCAAGGAGGAGAAGGCCAAGATTCATAGATTCATCAGTGGGCTGCCAGTAGCATATGAAGATTCAATTGAGTTGGATGAGCCTATATCGCTAAAACAAGCCATTTGGAAGATGAAGCATTGTTATGATCATTCAAAGTGCAAAATTGAGCCTAAGCGTGACTTTAAAGGAAATGAGAAAGCTAGAGAAAGATGGCTACCAAAGTAGGGACTACCTCAGGATGTTAGTGAGAAAGAAAAATTGGTTCCTTACAAGAAGTTCAATATAATTGTGAAGGGACATGGATCACAACTTGGAGAGCAACAAAATAGAGGTAATGGTAGAGCATCATTGCAGTGCTGGATATGTGGAAAATATCATTGCAAGAGATATTTTCCATAGTATCAAGGTGGTAGACCTCACATCTATAGTGCTCAGGAGGTGTGGATAGTTATGAATGTTGGTCATAGCATTCCTTGGATTTATGAAGCTATGGAAAATAGGCAGGTGGATCACCAAAAATCTATCATTGAGATGGATGGTAAGCTTTGTATTCAAGTTATTTCTATCTTGATTGATCCTGGATCTAATTATAGTTTCATGAATCTTAACCTAGTGGATAAGTGTGGATTGAAAAAATAAGTGCATGCAATATCTTGGTTGGTGTATTTGGCTACGAGTACTAAGAAGAGAGTTCACCATTGGGTAAGAGCTTGTGCATTTGAGTTAAATGGTATGGCTACAACAACACATTTGAATGTACTTTGATTGGGCTCGTATATCATGATTTTGGGTATGGATTGTGTTAGGGTCACGTAATTTGGCAGATTGGTAAACCAAATGACAGGGTAACATCAGACCAAGCTTTGGAGCCCTAGGACCTAGCCTTCCTGGACTCAGAGAGGGCTCTCTCTATTATGCAAAGGATGTAAACTTGTTTGCTTTTGTATATTTGATTTTAGGCTAGTTGTTAAGTATGTTTTGGTTTGTTTTGGGTTTTTTGAGGGGAACTGATTAAAAGGACAAATAGATATGGATTTCATCAAATCAATTAGGCTATGGGGTCAGATAAGGTCAAGATTGTCTTGATGATGGACAAGGTATTACTGCAGGGTTGATTTAGTCGAGGTAAATGGATTCTTTGGGTGGAAGTGAAATGAGATGAACATTAAGTTTGTGAAATACAAAGAGATTTTAAGCATAAATAGTTAAACAACAAGCATTCATGAGTTAGAGCTGACCATTAATCTCTATGAACGAAACTCAAACAGAGAGATGTAGAAAATAAACAATCCAGTGATACATAGAAGTATGAGACCCTCTAACTTTGGGAAAATCACCTTCAGACTTTTGGGAAAACAAATAAGATAAACAAACGACTCAATCTATGAAGAGGGAACTCCTAAACATCATATCTTGAGCTATCGGGAACTTTGAAATAAGACTGCAAATCATGGAAAATGGGCAAGATTGAAACAAGACCTCTTTGACTTAACTAAAACAACCAATAATTCAGAGAGAGATTTCAAAAATGGAGTTTTGATTAGCTATGAGTAAGTAGGGCATACCATGAATCATACTAGACATCATACATTATAACCATTAATGAAAATGATAACAAGTTCTTAGGGTACCAAAGAGCAATTAAGAATTCTTTGACATAACCAAGAAAGATGAAAACATTTAAGCTGCAGTGAATTAGGAAATTTGAGGTGCCTCCATGGGCATATCTCAAACTTATTCTTTACTGAACTACAACAAGCAAGAAGTATGAAAACATGTATGAGAAAATAAGGAACACAATACCATTCACCAAGCCATGGAATCCTACACACAATGCTCCTCCACCATCAAGCCAAGCAAGAGATCATCCACTTCATAAAACAAGTATTTCTTCAAAGCTCATAGTGCTATTGTATTGCTCTCTATAACTCGATTTCTCCCTCTGGTTACAATGAATCCTCTTGGATAATAGAGGCCAAGGAGGAAGAAACCCTCCTAGAGAAACTAGAAGGTCATTGGCCTAATACAAATATCTGATTTTGTCCTTGAGGCTTTGCAAAGCCCAAGCCACAAAATATCTTCAAAAAAATCTATTTAAGCTAAAAATAGCAAGAAAATTGATTTTTAATCTCTGACATAGAGTTAAAAATATCTTAACGCACATTTGGATGGCCACCTTCAGAAAATTTCCTTTTCAGCCAAAATTCTTCAGGAGCGTAGCAGCAGGAAAAAAACTGTTTTACAGATAAATTTTGAGGGACTTCCCGATGTCAAAACGAGGCCCATGATAGCTCATTGGAAAGACCTGGATGTCTAGTTTCTGGAACTACTTGATTTTTCTCAAACTGATCCCTGGAATTCTATCAAAAAGTGGATTGAGTTAAAAAAAACCCCAGGAGGGTCTCATCTGCTAATATGTGAGCCAGAAAGGTGAATTTTGACTTATTTTTGCCTCTTTAGAGGACCAAAACACCTTCTTTTCATCTAAATATTTGTGAGTAGATGCCCCCAAATTTAATACATATAAAAAAATGACTTTAATGAGCTGAGGACGCTCTTAGAAAACATGGCAGTGCCTAGACAAATGTGCAATTAGGGCCAAAATACACAAAAAACAAGATCATGTCAAAATTTGCTCAATTTTGGTGAGAAAACCCCTTATGGGTTCCTAGAAGCATGCAAGGAATCTGAAGCCAAGATTTCAAGCCTAGATATGTATTTTTCCCCTTTTTTCACCGGGCGCCTCCTTTGGGCAGTTTTGAGCCTTTCTTGAGCAATTTTGAGTTTTCTTTGGGCAAATTGATTCAATTTCTTGTAATGCCCGATCATCTTCCTTTGAAAACCCAAGTCTTTGTTTGCCTTGTCTAATTTGTCCTCCAAATGATTGTTGTCTCTTTCAAGCCATGATTCTTTATCATTTTCTATCTCTTTGGCAAGCAATTGTGTGAGAGGATATGATCGAGCAAGGGCTGCTTCTTCTTCCCTTTATTTCTCCAAATCTTTCCTAAGATCCATAGTCCTAGGCCTTTTTCTTACTGGTTGCACTTCTTCCTCAATATCATCAAATTCACCCATATAATCTTCAAGCTTGACTTGTGCTTTGTATGCTTCCCTTTGGTATTTGAATGCCTGGGACTCATAGATTGCCATTAGCCCACTCACCTGTCTATTTTGCCTTTGTAGAAAGTGTATGAGGTCCTTTGACCTCTCTAGATCAGTTTCTGAGTCATGTATTTTGAATTCTCTATCTTGCAAAAGTGACTCAAGGATTCTGGCTTCATCATCTCCAGCATCACTATCTATTTGTATGATGTCAAACTCTCTTTCTTGTTCATGGCTACTCTCTTGTTGTTCAACTTTTTCTTTGCCCTTGCTTCAGATAGACTTCTTTGCTCTTGTTCTCTTTGGAAATTCAACAATACTCTTCTTAGGCAGTTTGCCTCTACTCCTTAGTGCCCTACTGACATTACTAGTCACTGCTGGAGTGATTGCAGATTTGGTGTTTTTAGCCTTTGGTGCTTTTGAGGAATGAATCATGGCCCCTTTCCTAGGAGAGGTAGCAAGCACATGTTCTTGGTTGTGTTGAGGAGGAGAGAGAGGAGGTTTCATCACTAGCATTTTTTCAACTTGATCTTTTACGCTGCTTCCTCCTTCATCACCTAATCTGCTGCACCTTTCACTGTTTTCATGTTCTTCTTTAGGGTTGCCTTGTTCACTGTTTTCCTTACTGTTGTGGTGATTTTCCTCTTGAGGGCTATCATGTTCACTGCCTCTGCTTTTATCATGACTATCTTTAGGACTACCTTTTCCACCCTCCTCACTGTTTTGGGCTTGATTTTCATCATTATTTTGCTAACTTCCATTGTCTTCATTAGCTCCATTGTCTTGAACCTCTTCATGTATGTTACCCTTATCTTAATTGTTTTCCTCACATACCTCTGTGGGTGGGCTGCCATTATCTTCACTGTTTTCCTTAGACTCTGTGTGTGGGCTGCCACCATGGTCACTACTTTGGTGGGAGGCGCTTTTTTCACTGTCCCTTTGATTGGTTTCATGACTTTGTTGAGGACTGTTGTGTTCCTCATCATTACTGCTTGCTTGGGGATTGTCACTATGCTTACTGCCCCTTTGATTACTTTCATGATGACTATCACTCTGTTTCTCATCACTTCTTTGAACCTCTTCTCTTTGTTCCTCATCATCACTACCCTGCTACTCTTCATTTTGTTTTTCATCCTCACTAGCTGTATGTGGGTTGTCCCCATGCTCATGTTCACTTCTCTGCTTAGGGCTACTTTGTTCTTCATCCTCACTACTTTTTTGAGTGTCACTGACTTCATTATCCTTTGGTGAGCTCTCTTCACCAACATTAGTATGCTCATGATCATTGTTCTGTTGTTTGTCACTTGGTTCATGCTCACTACTTTGCGAAGTATCACTATGTTCCTCATCATCACTACCTTTATGCCTGCTTTCATAAGACTCTTATTTTTCACTATCAATCATGGGTGATGTTTGCTTTTCAGGGGTAGATTGACTAGATGAAGGGGAGACATAGTGAGTGAAGGGTGAGGAGGACATATGAGATGGGCCATGAGATGAAGAGGTAGTAGTAAAATCCGGATGAGAAATGAAAGTCTCCCAAGAAACTCCTTTATTTTCAAGTTGGTGAAGGACGATGATTTTGATGAGAGGATGATGGAAAAGACTAGCTTTTTTCTGAGCAGGAGGTCTCTTTTGGACAAGGGAGGACATCTTGTCTATGCTTTTGCAAAGGAAGAAAGGGAGATTCAGCAGCTAAGTCCGAGTGAATTGCATCAGAAGTCTGACATGATAGGAATAAACTCGAAAATATCTCCCCTCACATGTGAAATATCTCATGATGGTTTCCATAAGGGGCGCATAACTATTCAATAGATCAGAAAAAGGGAAAATAGCCTTGCATTCATTTTGGTAAGATGGTTTTAATAAGGGCTTGTAGTGGTCTAGGTCCAAATAGGTTTGTTTGAACCATTTCTCACCAGGATAGGGAATCTTGGTGGCCCTTGACACTGAACTAGGAGTGAGAAAAAAATCAAGGCCTGTTATGTGAACATGCTTCCCTTGCAGCCTTAGGGAAAACAGCTGTGTTAAGGGAGGGTGATTGGTGCTCCTGGACATTTTGGCAAAAATCAAGGCACCCTACCTCATGAAAGTTGAAAAGGAGTAAAGGGGAATCATTTAACTCTTTAGTTGTAGTAGGCTCAAACCTTTTGTGAAATCCACCCTTGCTGACCTTCCTTGGAGGCATGTTTTGCTTAGATTTCTTTACTTGTCTTATCAAAACAAGTCTTTGATCAAACTAGGTCTTTCTTCTTCAAACAATGCTTTTCTCTTTTAAAAACTATGTTTGGCTTCTTAATCAAAACAGGCCTTTCAACTAATAATAATCTCTTTCTCGTAAAACACTGTTTTTCCTTTTATTTAGCAAGCAGGAGACCCTTGAAAACAACTATGTTTCCCCTTTTGAAATAACTGTCTTCTTCTTTGAAATCACTGTTTTGTCTTCTTTTAAGTTTTGATTTCAAAAAAAAAAATTGTGACCAAAATTAAGATGCAAGGGCACGAAAAATACCTTTGAAATCTCCCTGCAATGTTTGAAAAACCCAAATTCTGAGAAAAAACCGGCTTTTTTCACTTTTGAAGACCTTTGGAGAGGTGCTACGCTCCTGTCCACAGGCGCATAGCACCTGCACACTGTTGAGGGCGATGTGTGTTGGGTCGGGCGCTGGGCGCCTTCTGAATACCGGGCGATGAGACAGGGGCATCGCGCCAACCTACAGGCGCGTTGCGCCCTTTGTATTTTTATTCAACGGGATGGTCAAAGGTGCATCATGTCCTGCTACAGGCGCGTCGCGTTCAACCTTTTATGCACGACAATGGTCTGAAACCTTAGAAATGAAAACTTTTTCTTTGGTGAAGTGAAAAACGTTTGATGAAGAGGATTTATACTTTTGAAATGATTTTGGAGATGTCCTTTCTCTTGCCCACAAGGTTTGCATAATGATATGACGATATTTTGGCCATGCCTTTTATTGCTTAAAACAATACCTTCCCCCTTTTATCAATTCGAAAAACAAAACTTCTCTTGTAGCCTTTGCAATTGTTTTGAAAAGCAATTTTGTGCTTTTGTTGAGGGGTTTCGCTTTTTAACAAACTGACTTATCCCTTTCTATTTGTAGGATAACTCTTCAACCAAATCACGAACATATTTTCAAAATTTGTTTCCCCTTATGTTTTGAAAGAAAACTTAAGAAAAAAAAACTAGCTCTCAAACTCTGTTTATCAATGCAAACCTTTTCCAAACACTATATCAATATTTGATGATTTTTAACCCTCTGCTTGTTATGAAGGAGGTTATGCCATTTAGATCACCTAGATCCCTTAAAATAATTGTCTACCCTCTACTCATTAGTGAAGGAGGTCCTTTCAAAACACTTTCTGGGCACCTTTTTGATACTTTTAGGTTTCAACTTTTTATGCATCCAAGCTCTTTCTGTCAAGAAAGTTTTTCTCAAAACTATGACCTTGTCCTTATCATCTGAAAAAGGCTTACATAAACACCACTACTACAGCCTCTCAACACCATTATGTAAATCCTCTGTTTATGATGTGAAAAAGGTTCTTTGACTGGGTTCTGACCCTCTAGTTGTCATGAAGGAGGTATTCAAACTATCAAATTTCATTCATTTCAACACTGTGACCCCTGTTTGTTCTGCTTTTGAGACATGACTTCTTGCAAAACTTCACTGTGAAACCTAGGGGTAAGTAATGCATTTGTAAATGATAAATGCTTGTTGTGTTTGTCTTGAAATAACCCTTCTTTGTAGTAGCTGTAGTTCCTTTGGCGCTGAAGTTGTCCTTGAATTTTTTTAGAGCCTAGGCTTAAAGTAAGATAAAAAGGCAGTTGTTCCTCTTATACCTTTCATTTTGATGCCTAGTTGCTTAGAGGCTCTTTTTGCCAAAATATTGTCACTTTTGGTTGCATAAGATTGATTTGCAGAGTTGGCTGACATGTTTGGGAACTAATGCGAAAATTCCATTTGAGTTAACATGAAGCACTGGAGGTAGACATTACCCAACCTTTGTGTTGATTTGCCATGATGGAGGACTTTTGACTTTTTTGCATTTTAAGTTTGAATCCTGTAGGTCTTTTCTCTTTAAAATCTGCACTTTCTCTGATTTCCAATAGTAAGCTGCCACAACATGAAATCTTTTCCTGAAGTGTTCTTTTGCTCACACTCTGCTTACTGTCGTAAATATATACACCCTTGCAGCGATGCATTAATATATTTTTTTGATCTCTGGAGATCCTTCTTGATGTTTCATGAAGATCATGCTTGAAATGATCACTTTCTTCAGACATGGAACTTCTTTCCCTATTTCTTCCTGAATTTGAAATTTTTGAGCTTTTCTTGAAACAAAACAAAGCAACCTCTTTGATGGTGTATGACCTAGGGATAGACAAGGGTTTTGTTTTGAAAAATAAGAAGAATTGATAGCTGACTGATGTAAAAAACATGGTTTTTGACTTGGGGATAGTTTTCTCAGGGTATTTGCCCTAAACACCACCACTTAGACCTAGACATTTTATCATAGTTTCTGAAGAGTTTCTTAGGCATATTCAGGTTATGAAAAAATAATCAGTGAGAGAGGGGTAGACAACTTGTCCAATGTTTGACAGTGAGCTGTGTGGAAATAGGGGGTTTTAAAAGGAGAGGTATTAGGCTTGTGCTAGCTATAGACAAGGAAGTTTAGCTGGTTTAAGACATGATTGAAAACTAAAGACCACTTCCATCACAGGCTATAAGACAGGGGTAAAAGACAAAAATTTGTTTGAGTGGTTTTCTAGAGAACAAATGGACTTCTGAGATTGGTTTCTAGAAAACCTAGACAAGGGATCTAGTCATCATAATAGGAAAAAATATTGATGACTAACAATGGCTCCATTTGGGGAGGGCAGCTCCTTTTTAGGAGGTGTTCGGAACTATAGATCTCATGCTTGTGAAGACCAGTGCCTCATCCATTGGCGCGGATTTCTATTTTTCTTGATGCTATTCCTGAAAATGATGCTTTTTGAAAATTTTACAACATGATTAGCATCATCCTTATCTCTACTTACTCGGCTATCTTTCCTAACATTTTTTCTTCTTTAGGTGCACTTGGACTGGCAAACCCTTGACATGATATTTTTGAAAGAGAAAACACTATATACTTCTACACTTATATCTTCCAGGAGTTCAGATTAAACTGATGAACTCCTTTATTTCTCTACCTATACTAGATCAACTGTCAAGATTAAGCTGTTTGACAGGATTTCATTCGCTAGACTAAAACATGAAATTGAAAAATGATCAAATCAGGATTAGACAGTCTTATTTTCCATGTGTTTGTGGCATAAAGACAAGATGCACACAAATGCTATTTTCATACAAAATGAGATTTAGAAAAATCAGGGCTAGGATACATAGTTTGTTTTTCATCCCTTTTTTCCTCTTTGGTTCTGTTTTGAGCATGTGGAACCAGTATCTTTTCCTAATCTACTTTTATTGACAAGTCAATATTACACAATTTGACTATCACCTCTTCCACTAACTTATCAGCAATCAATTTAAAACATGTCCAGTTATGATTAGGCTAGATAACTGAACAAAATATCTTTTGAGCACTAGTAGTGGCATTTAGAGTTGCACACTTTCAGCATGACTATTTTTTGGGTATGGGGTTGTACTGTTTCTTTAGAATCTGCCCTCTTTTTCTACTTTTCTTGTTGTTTTTATGTTTTCTGTTTTTCTCAAAACAAACTAAAAGAAATATGTTCATGGGGTTGAGCTTATTTGGCATGCCTATCTATTCTACTCTAACCTATATATGATAGACATTTATTTGGTGAACTCTTCTTTCCAATATAACCAGTCAAGTAGATGATTGCATGGTTGATCTTGGTTCAGCTCTTTGATGATGTTGGAGAAATCAAAAGGCCACTTCCACCTCACTTGCTTTCTAATAGTAGTGCTTAAGTTTTTTCTCACACTTTGAAACAAACTGTTCATGGTATAACACACTCCTCCTTTACATTTCACAAGGAAAACAACAAATGGATCTTGGAATGATACCTAATCTTGAGGACTTGAGACATAAGCTTCATCCAGGACTACTCTTTCTTCCGCTTGGCTATGCTTGAGGCTCTTTTGGGGAAGAGACTTGTCCTCTTCTTCATGATCACTTGAACTGTCAGACTCATCATATATTGCAGTGTAGTCCTCTTCCCAAGCTGATGTGTTCTAAATAAGTGGACTGAAAACTGTGTAAAGGTCATCATGTTGATGAGTAGGGATACTTTTTGGCAACAAATCTTCTTAAGAAAGAAGAGCAGCAACTTTCTTGTGATAATCAATTTTCAAACCTTCATTCGCTTCCAAATTTTCTAAGCTTTCCTCATCACTGTCATAGCTACTATGCATTGGTTGGTTACCTTTCTTAAGTTGAGGAAACTGAGTTTCCTCCCAAAAACCAAGTGCTGAATGCTCTGCAAAATTAGCTTCTGTTTGGAAAGCATCATCATTATTAACATATTGATCAAATTTTGGAGAATCATCAATAAAGTTAATGTCACCAACCATATATATTGGAGTACCAGATTTTTTCTCTTCAAATTGATTTACAAAGTTGTTTTCTGCTATGTGATAGTTCAGTAGGAAAATCAAGACAGGATGACTGTGTGTTTATGAGTTGATCTATCTCTTCTTCAGTTAAAAAGGGAGGCAATTTTATATTCCTTTGGATATATCTACAATAAAGAGGATAAATTTCCTTTTGGGCCTCACATATGAGAGATGATGAATCATCACTTGTGCCTTTAGAGGGATCCTGTGGGTTCTCTTTCATTTCTTGATTGTTTTCATCTTCAACCAACTCTTCGTGATGTTTGTGATAGTTAGCATGTAATTCATGAGTTTCCTCTGATAGATTCTTAGGAGGCCAATTTGCTTCTATGAACTGAAATGAATCAAAGCATAAAGGTAGAGATCCTACAGGTTTTGATTTTTCTTCTATTTCAGATTTGATTTCATCCTCATCCAACTCTTCTTGATGTTCGGGACAATAAGCATGGGATTCATGAGCTGTCTCTGATATATTCTTAGGAGGCCAATTTTCTTGTATGATATGAAATGACTCAAAGCATAAAGGTAGAGATCCCACAGGTTTTGTTTTTTCTTCCATTTTAGATTCTGTGATTTCAAGATGGTTGATAGATTCTTTAGAGCATTCCTCTATGTTTTTATTTTCAACTTGCTAATTAGGCCCATTTTGTTTGTTACCCTTGTCTTGTAATGGTTGAGTGTGTTCTTCCTGATTTAAAAGTGTAGGTTGGTTTGAATAAGTAGTGTTAACCTTAACTTTGTGTCTTTCTCTTTTCCTGTCAAGTAGATGCATCAGTTTGCTGGATATATCTATCAATTTTTCCAACTTTTCCTCTAAAGATAGTAGTCTCTCTTGATTTTCTTTGTCTTTCTCCATTATTCTTAGTTGTGTCTCCCTATTTAGTATGTTGACTTCCACATCAATTTCTATCCTTTTCATTTCTTCCAGGGTTAAAGGATCTCTTTCTCTTATCTAGAAAACCATCTCTGGTTCTTCAAATTGCTTTTTAAAAATTTCAAGTTGGTAAATCATTATAGGGGATATCACTTCCTTGAACAAACATAACCAAACTTGTTTTCATCTTAGAATTTCCATTTCACCTTAGAAAACCAAAAACGACAAAAAGTTAAGAAATAGGTTATCTTGCACATATAGTGCGCCGCACTTCATCAGCTTACGATTCCCTGGTTGATAATTTATGTTAGCAATTTAGGACACTAAATTGACCAAACACCAACTCTTAATTTTTCCTTGTAATGATAAGGCAAACATTCTAATACGCACATCATCTTCTTCTATTTCAAAAATGTCAAGTAAATTCTCAAGATTTTGGATGTGTTCTTCAGCGGTGACTTTTGAGCTTTCTCCATCAAATCTGGGTAATTTATTTTGAAGATTTGTAGGGAGGGCTTGGAAGATGGGAGGTAAAAACAGAGGCTTGTATATTTCTGGGACCTTTATGGATATAGGTAGTGTAAAAAGAGATTTATGACTGTTTGAGGTTTCAGCCAGAGTGGGAAAGGTAGCATGAGGCTCATGTTTCACTAAGTTTTCCATAGGTGAATCTTGGGTAAGTACAGGTGTAGAAGTCTGCTCATGGTCTGAAATTTGAGTCTTATCTTTTCGAGGTTTGAGATCTTTCCAATGATCAATGTAGATCTCATCAGTGTATTCTTGATCAAGCTCAAAGTAGGATAGAACATAGTTATAGATAAAAACAATAATTTCTTGAATCCAACTAAGGCCTGAGTGCTTTTTCTTTCTAGGATGATTGGTCATGTTTCAGGTTCTTCCTCCAGTGGAGTCTTAGGTTTATTAAGAGTTGTGGAGTCGCCAGGTGGATATTTTAGTTTGTTTTGAAGATATATGTCTATGGTCCACCACCAATACTGACAAAGGTGTTTTTTAGGGAATTTATTTTTAGGAAAATTTTTATGAAAAAAATTGTAAGAATGATCTAAAACTTAGTTCAACAATTTGCTAGGATGTTGAGAAAGCTATAGTTCTATTTTTAGGCTCATCTGTTGATTTTTATGTTTTGATGGAATTTTATGAACTCATAAGTAGTACTTATTTTGTCACTGATTTTAGAGACTGCATCATGATCTTTGTGATTGGGAAGGTAAGCCAACAGGATAGTATGTTTATGAAAATTTTTGGTTTTTCAAGTGGAGTATTAGGCCTACTGGAGGCTCGTGGAGTCGCCAGGTGGATGTTTGTTTTTAGAGATATGTGTTTATGGTCCACCCCCAATAACTGATAAAAAACCAATATAGGGATGTTTTTGGGGTTTTATGAGTTCATATATGCAGCCCTGAAGTTTGTAAGAGTTTCCTATAACTGAATCATCATTTCACTAAGATGGAAAAAGAGTTATTTTCTACTCTTCGGACAACATCTAATTTTTCTAAGTTTGACTGAGACTTTGAGAGTTCCTAAGGGATACCTAGGATGTTTTGACTCAACGTCCCACCATGATCGCCATTATGTTAGGGTCCCATAATTTGGCAGATTGGTAAACCAAATGACAGGGTAACATCAGACCAAGCTTTGGAGCCCTAGGACCTAGCCTTCCTGGACACAGAGAAGGCTCTCTCTATTATGCAAAGGATGTAAACTTGTTTGCTTTTGTATATTTGATTTTAGGCTAGTTGTTAAGTATGATTTGGTTTGTTTTGGGTTTTTTTAGGGGAGCTAATTAAAAGGATAAATAGATATGGAATTCGTCAAATCAATTGGACTATGGGGTCAGATAAGGTCAAGACTGTCTTGATGATGGACAAGGTATTACTACAAAGCTGATTTAGTCGAGGTAAATGGATTCTTTGGGTGGAAGTGAAATGAGATGAACATTGAGTTTGTGAAAGACAAAGAAATTTTAAGCATAAATAGTTAAACAACAAGCATTCATGAGTTAGGGCTGACCATTAATCTCTATGAACGAAACTCAAATAGAGAGATGTAGAAAATAAACAATCCAGTAATACATAGAAGTATAAGACCCTATAACTTTGGGAAAATCACCTTCAGACTTTTGGGAAAACAAATAAGATAAAAAAACGACTCAATCTATGAAGAGGGAACTCCTAAACATCATATCTTGAGCTATCGGGAACTTTGAAATAAGACTGCAAAGCATGGTCAAAGGACAAGATCGAAACAAGACCTCTTTGACTTAACTAAAACAACAAATAATTCAGAGAGAGATTTCAAAAATGGAGTTTTGATTAGCTATGAGTAAGCAAGGAATACCGTGAATCATACTAGACAACATACATAATAACCATTAATGAAACTGATAACAAGTTCTTAGAGTACCAAAGAGAAATTAAGAATTCTTTGGCATAACCAATAAAGATGAAAACATTTAAGTTGCAGTGAATCAGGAAATTTGAGGTGCCTCCATGGGCATATCTCAAACTTATTCTTTACTGAACTACAGCAAGAAATAAGTATGAAAACATGTATGAGAAACTAAGAAAACAAAACAAATAAGGAACACAATACCATTCACCAAGCCATGCAATCCTACACATAATGCTCCTCCACCATCAAGCCAAGAAAAATATCATCCACTTCATAAAACAAGTATTTCTTCAAAGCTCATAGTGCTATTGTATTGCTCTCTATAACTCAAGTTCTCCCTCTAGTTACAATGAATCCTCTTGGATAATATAGGCGAAGGAGGAAGAAACCCTCCTAGAGCAACTAGAAGGCCATTGGCCTAATACAAATATCTGATTTTTTCCTTGAAGCTTTGCAAAGCCCAAGGCACAAAATATCTTCAAAAACATCTATTTAAGCTAAAAATAGCAAGAAAATTGACTTTTAATCTCTGACATAGAGTTAAAAATAGCTTAACGCACATTTGGATGGCCATCTTTAGAAAACTGCCTTTTCAGCCAAAATGCTTCATGAGCGTAGCAGCAGAAAAAATCATGTTTTACATATAACTTTTGAAGGACTTCCCAACGTCAGAATGAGGCCCGTGATAGCTCGTTGGAAAGCCCTAGATGTCTAGTTTCTGGAACTACTTGATTTTTCTCAAACTGATCTTTGGAATTTTTTCAAAAATAGGACTGAGTTAAAAAACCCAGGAGGGTCTCATCTGCTGATATGTGAGCTAGAAAGGTGAATTTTGACTAATTTTTGCCTCTTTGGGGGACCAAAACACCTTCTTTTGATCTGAAAATTTGTGAGTAGATGCCCCCAAATTTAACACATCTAAAAAAATGAATTTCATGAGGTGAGGATGCTCCTATAGAACATGGCAATGCCTAGAAAGATGTGTAATTAGCGCCAAAAAAACACAAAAAACAAGATCATGTGAAAATTTGCTCAATTTTGGTGAGCAAACCCCTTATGGGTTCCTAGAAGCATGCAAGGAAGCTGAAGCCAATATTTCAAGCCTAGATATGTCTTTTTCCCCTTTTTTCACCGGGCGCCTCCTTTGGGCAGTTTTGAGCCTTTCTTGAGGAATTTTGAGTTTTCTTTGGGCAAATTGATTCAATTTCTTGTAATGCCCGGTCATCTTCCTTTGAAAACCCAAGTCTTTGTTTGCCTTGTCTAATTTTTCCTCCAAATTCTTGTTGGCTTTTTCAAGCCATGATTCTTTATCATTTTCTATCTCTTGGGCACGCAATTGTGTGAGAGGATACGATCGAGCAAGGGCTGCTTCTTCTTCCCTCTGTTTCTCCAAATATTTCCTAAGACCCATAGTCCCAGGCCTTTTTCTTACTGGTTGCTCTTCTTCCTCAATATCATCAAATTCGCCCATATACTCTTCAAGCTTGACTTGTGCTTCGTATGCTTCCCTTTGGCATTTGAATGCCCGGGCCTCATAGATTGCCATTAGCCTGCTCATATGTCTATTTTGCATTTGTATAAAGTGTATGAGATTCTTTGACCTCTCTAGATTAGTTTCTAAGTCCTAGATTTGGGCTTCTCTGTTTTGCAAAAGTTACTCAAGGATTATGGCTTCATCATCTCCAGCATCACTATCTATTTGTATGATGTCAAACTCTCTTTCTTTTTCATGGCTACTCTCCTGTTGTTCAACTTTTTCTTTGCTCTTGCTTTGGATAGACTTCTTTGCTCTTGTTCTCTTTGGCAGTTCAACAATACTCTTCTTAGACAATTTTCCTCTACTCCTTAGTGCCCTACTAACATTACTAGTCACTGCTGGAGTGATTGCAGATTTGGAGTTTTTAGCCTTTGGTGCTTTTGAGGAATGAATCATGGCCCCTTTCCTAGGAGAGGCAGCAAGCACATGTTCTTGGTTGTGTTGAGGAGGAGAGAGAGGAGGTTTCATCACTGGCATTTGTTCAACTTGATCTTTTACAATTCTTCCTCCTTCATCACCTAATTTGTTGCACCTTTCACTGTTTTCATGTTCTTCTTTAAGGCTGCCTTGTTCACTGTTTTCCTTACTGTTGTGGTGATTTTCCTCTTGAGGGCTATCATGTTCACTGCCTCCGCTTTTATCATGACTGTCTTTAGGACTACCTTTTCCACCCTCCTCACTGTTTTGGGCTTGATTTTCATCATTATTTTGCTAATTTCCACTGTATTCATTAGCTCCACTATCTTGAACCTCTTTATGTATGTTACCCTTATCTTGACTGTTTTCCTCACTTACCTCTGTGGGTGGGCTGCCATTATCTTCACTGTTTTCCTTAGACTCTATGTGTGGGTTGCTGCCATGTTCACTACTTTGTTGGGAGGCACTTTTTTCACTGTCCCTTTGATTAGTTTCATGACTTTGTTGAGGACTGTTGTGTTCCTCATCATTACTTCTTGCTTGGGGATTGTCACTATGCTTACTGCCCCTTTGATTTCTTTCATGCTGACTGTCACTCTGTTTCTCATCACTGCTTTGAACCTCTTCCCTTTGTTCCTCATCATCACTACCCTGCTGCTCTTCATTTTTTTCTTCATCCTCACTAGATGTATGTGGGTTGTCCCCATGCTCATGTTCACTTCTTTGCTTAGGGCTGCTTTGTTCTTCATCCTCACTACTTTTTTGAGTGCCACTGACTTCATTATCCTTTGGTGAGATCTCTTCACCATCACTAGTATGCTCATGATCACTATTTTGTTGTTTGTCACTTGGTTCATGCGCACTACTTTGCGGAGTATCACTGTGTTCCTCATCATCACTACCTTTATACCTCCTTTCATAAGACTCTTCTTTTTCACTATCAATCATGGGTGATGTTTGCTTTTCAGGGGCAGATTGACTAGATGAAGGGGAGACATAGTGAGTGGAGGGTGAGGAGGACATGATATGGGCCATGAGATGAAGAGGCAGTAGTAAAATCTGGATGAGAAATGAAATTCTCCCAAGAAACTCCTTTCTTTTCAAGCTGGTGAAGGATGATGATTTTGATGAGAGAATGATGGAAAAGACTAGATTTTTGCTGAGCAGGAGGTCTCTTTTTGAAAAGGGAGGACATCTTGTCTATGCTTTTTCAAAGGAAGAAACGGAGATTCAGCAGTTGAGTCTGAGTGAAATGCATCAGAAGTCTGACATGATAGGAATAAACTCGAAAATATCTCCCCTCACATGTGAAATATCTCATGATAGTTTTCATAAGGGGTGCATAACTTTTAAATAGATGAGAAAAAGATAAAATAGCCTTGCATTCATTTTGGTAAGCTGGTTTTAAGAAGGGCTTGTAGTGGCCTAGGTCGAAATAGGCTTGTTTGAACCATTTCTCACCAAGATAGGGAATCTTGGTGGCCCTTGACACTGACCTAGGAGTGAGAAAAAAATGAAGGCCTGCTATGTGAACATGCTTCCCTTGCAGCCTCAGGGAAAATAGTTGTGTTAAGGGAGGGTGATTGGTGACCTCCTAGACTTTTTGGAAAAAATCAAGGCAGCCTACCTCATGAAAGTTGAAAATGACTGAAGGGTAATCATTTAACTCTTTAGTTGTAGTAGGCTCAAACCTGTTGTTTAATCCACCCTTGCTGACCTTCCTTGGAGGCATGTTTTTCTCAGATTTATTTACTTGTCTTATCAAAACAAGTCTTTGATCAAACTAGGTCTTTCTTCTTCAAAAAATGCTTTTCTCTTTTAAAAAATATGTTTAGCTTCTTAATCAAAACAGGCCTTTCAACTGATAATAATCTCTTTCTTGTCAAACACTATTTTTATTTTTATTTACCAAGCAGGGGACCCTTGAAAACAACTGTGTTTCCCCTTTTGAAATCATTGTCTTCTTCTTTGAAATCACTTTTTTTTCTTCTTTTAAGTTTTTATTTCAAAACATTTTTTGTGACCAAAATTAAGATGCAAGGGCACGAAAAATACCTTTGAAATCTCCCTGTTGTGTTTGAAAAACCCAAATTCTAAGAAAAAACTAGCTTTTTACACTTTTGAAGACCTTTGGAGAGGTGGCACACTCCTGTGCACAGGCGCGTAGTACCTGCACACTGCTCAAGGCGCTATGTGTCGGGTCGGGCGCTGGGCGCCTTCTGAATGCCGGGCAAGGAGACAGGGATGTCGCGCCAACCTACAGGCGCATCGCACCCTTTTTTATTTTATTTAGTGGTATGGTCATAGGCACGTCGCGTCCTGCTACAGGCACGTCACGTTCAACCTTTTCTGCACGAAGATGGCCCGAAACCTCAGAAACGAAAACTTTTTCTCTGGTGAAGTGAAAAACTTTTGATGAAGAGGATTTATACTTTTGAAATGATTTTGTAGATGGCCTTTCTCTTGCCCACAAGGTTTGCATAATGATATGATGATATTTTTGCCATGCCTTTAATTGCTTAAAACGATACATTCCCCCTTTTATCAATTCGAAAAACAAAACTTCTCCTATAGCCTTTGCAGTTGTTTTGAAAAGAGATTTTGTGCTTTTGTTGAGGGATTGCTCTTTTTAACAAACTGACTTATCCCTTTCTATTTTCGGGATAAATCTTCAACCAAATCACAAACATATTTTCAAAGGTTGTTTCCCCTTATGTTTTGAAAGAAAACTTTAAAAAAAAAAAACTAGCTCTCAAACTCTGTTTATCAATGCAAACCTTTTCCAAACACTGTATCAATATTTGATTATTTTTAACCCTCTACTTGTTATGAAGGAGGTTATGCCATTTAGATCACGTAGATCCCTTAAAATCATTGTTTACCCTTTTCTCATTAGTGAAGGAGGTCCTTTCAAAACACTTTCTGGGCACCTTTTTTATACTTTTAGGTTTCAACTTTTTATGCATCCAAGCTCTGTCTGTCAAGAAATTTTTTCTCAAAACTGTGATCTTGTCCTTATCATCTAAAAAAGGCTTACATAAACACCACTACGGCAACCTCTCAACAGCATTATGTAAATCCTCTGTTTATGATGTGAAAAAGGTTCTTTGACTGGGTTCTGACCCTCTACTTGTTATGAAGGAGGTCTTCAAACTATAAAACTTCATTCATTTCAACACTGTGACCCCTGTATGTTCTGCTTTTGAGACATGACTTCTTGCAAAACTTCACTGTGAAACCTAGGGGTAAGTAATGCATTTGTAAACGATAAATGCTTGTTGTGTTTTTCTTGAAATAACCCTTATTTGTAGTAGTTGTAGTTCCTTTGGCGCTGAAGTTGTACTTGAATGTTTTTAGAGCCTAGGCTTAAAGTAAGATAAAAAGGCAGTTTTTCCTCTTATACCTTTCATTTTCATGCCTGGTTTCTTAGAGGCTCTTTTTGCCAAAAGATTGTCATTATTGGTTGCATAAGTCTGATTTGCAGAGCTGGCTCACACGTTTGGGAACTAATGCAAAAATTTCATTTGAGTTAACATGAAGCACTAGAGGTAGACATTACCCAACCTTTGTGTTCATTTACGATGATGGAGGACTTTTTACTTTTTGGCGTTTTGAGTTTGGATCTTGTAGGTCTTTTCTCTTTACAATCTGCACTCTCTCTGATTTCCAATAGTAAGCTGCCACAACATGAAATCTTTTCCTGAAGTGTTCTTTTGTTCACACTCTGCTTACTATCATCAATCTATACACCCCTGCAGCGAGCATTGATAGATTTCTTTGATCTTTGGAGAGCCTTCTTGATGTATTCATGAAGATCATGCTTGAAATGATCACTTTCTTCAGACATGGAACTTCTTTCCCTATTTCTTCTCGAATTTGAACTTTTGTGAGATTTTCTTGAAACAAAACAAAGCGACCTCTTTGATGGTGTATGAAATAGGGATAGACAAGGGTTTTTTTTTACAAATAAGAAGAAATGATAGTTGACTGATGTCAAAAACAGGGTTTTTGACTTGGGGATAGTTTTCTCAGGGTATTTTCCCTAAACACCACCACTTAGACCTAGACATTTTATCATAGTTTCTGAAGAGTTTCTTAGGCATATTCAGGTTATGATAAAATAATCAGTGAGAGAGGGGTAGACAGCTTGTCTAATGTTTGATAGTGAGCTGTGTGGAAATAAGGGATTTTGAAAGAAGAGGTATTAGGCTTGTGATAACTATAGACAATGAAGTTTATCTAGTTTAATACATGATTAAAAACTAAAGACCACTTCCACCACAGGCTGTAAGATAGGGGTAAAAGACAAAAAATTGTTTGAGTGGTTTTCTAGAGAACAAATGGACTTTGAGATTGGTTTCTAGAAAACCTAGACAAGGGATCTAGTCATCATAATAGGAAAAAATACTGATGACTAACAAATTGGTTGTACCTTCATGAGACCAAAGTGGATTTTTATGACAAGGCCATTGCGTTCCTCTATGATAATGGGAAAAATATCATTTTTTAAGGAAATAATAAGCCTAAATCAGTGAGTATGGTAACCATTATGCAGGCTAATCACAATTGCATCCAGTGACAAGGGTAAGGATGCAGAAATATTCCAGTAGATCCTAATAATGTGGAGGAATTCATATCCTTTATGGGATTAGTAGGTTACTACAGGAGGTTCATCAGGAACTTCTCAAGTGTTGAATATCCTATTACATCTTTGTATAGAAAACATAAGAATTTTGAGTGGACAGAAGAATGTGTTGCTAGTTTTGAGAAATTTAAGCATTTTTTGACCAATGATCTAGTTCTTAAGATCACATATCCGGATAAAGAGTTTATAGTGTGTACAGATGTTTGTAAAACATGACTTGGTGGATTCCTTATCCAGGAGGGACAAGTGGTGTGTTGAGTCCAGGAAATTAAATGACCATGAGTAGAAATATGTGACTCGTGATCTTCAGTTGGCATCTATTATTCATGCCTTGAAGATGTGGAGAAATTACCTTCTTGGCAGGAGGTTTTTGTTTATGAGAAATCACAATGGGTTGAGATATTTGTTTGATCAATCAAATATGAATTCTAGGCAAGCTAGATGGTTGGCCACCCTTAGTGATTTTTACTTTGAGATCAGATAAATTAAGGGAAAGGAGATCAAGGTTTCAAATGACCTCAGTGGGAAATTACAGGTGAATTATATAGTGGCTATGAGTTCCTATGGTAGATACTTATAGAATCGGATCTTACAAGCAGGAAAATAGGATGACAGGTATATGGATCTTAGGCACAAGTTATATAAAAGTACAGGTATGTGTATAGGTACAAGTATAGGTACAGGTACAAGTGTAGGTACAGGTGAGCAGGATGCAAACTATCGTCTCACGACAGATGATTTGGTAAGATTTAAGGCCATGATCTATGTGTCAAATGAAAGTGAGCTCAAGAATATTATCTTGAGGGAGTTTTATTTCAAGCCATACTTGGTTCATGTTAGTGTCCAAATATTCAGTGATCAAATGTACTCTTTAAAATTTACTTGGTAACGTTCCTAGGTCAAAATTTCATATTTCAAGTCAATTTTCAAATAAAATTTTATTCATTGAATGTGTCTAGGTCTGAAATGATACCCCCTTCACTCCATTCATGGTAATCATCATATAAAAGATTTTTTCATCCATTTATCATCTAGGGTCTGAGGTCCTTCATCACACCTTCATATAGGTCAGATTATAGGTCTCATTTGTGTCACCACCATAATAGTTAATTATGTCATAAAAGAAGGTGAACAAAATCTCAATTCCACCATACAACTCATTTGCACAACGAGTTAGAAAATATAGGCAAATAAGTAAAGATATCCTCTCTTCTCATCATCATACTCCATAGCTACCAAGTGTTGAAGGAAAATAATCAAATTTGTGCCAACACTACCTACGCTACGCTTTTGGTGTGTTGCACAGGTGTTGCACTACGCTTCTGAAGGTGTTGTGTTTTTGGTGTTTGAGCTCCAAATCAGACATTAAAGCTTCAAAAAACTTTCACAAGGGTTCACTCATCTCCTAAATATTAAGTGGACACCATTCCTACCTCTCTCAAGTCAAATTTCATCAGCAAATGAATGATTTCTTCCATTAGGCAATCTCCACTACATTTTGGGTGTTTTTCATATCTTTCTTATTCCAGCTGATAAAAACCTATTATAAAATTTTAAAACCTTCATAAAACATCCATAAATAATACCTTAACACTCCTTATCACTCACAACCTTATTTTTCATCAATTTCATCAAAACCCTAATTTCACAACATTTTGGAAAAAAACTAGGAAATTCTTGTGTTTTGGTCTTTTGGCCACCTTCCTCACATTCATTTCCAGAAATTTAAATTCCATCATATTACCAAATAATCACCCTACCTCGTTAATTTTTTGTGGATTTTTTCTTAGCTTATTTCTACCTCATTTCTGTTCCTAAATCTACCCTACCACCATCCCCTGTTTTTTTAATTCCACACCTCCCCTGCTCATCTCATCCAGCTAGTGTTTTATCTCATTGACAAACACCATGGAGGGAGAAAAACAAATATTCATAAGGCAGGCCAAAATTTCAGGTTTTATCCAACGCAGACCCATGGTATCATTTTTTATAGTTTTGTGATCAAGTTAAGGTTTACATTGCACACATGGACAATTTTGCTTCAAAATCAGTTTCTGAAGTCATGGAGATTAATTTTACAAAAGTGAAAGATTTTTTTGTCACTAATATTCCAAAGAAGAAAAATGTCCTTCAGTTTATGCACAAGTGTTATGATTTGAGAGAAATTCCAAAAATATAGTTGCTCTAGGTTATTTTCCGCACTTTTGAATAGGTTGTCTTCAAGTCAATGTTTTAGGGGTTTGGATCAGGGTTTTGCAGTGCTTGATGACTCAATTTTGTAGAATACATCCTAATATTTCTAACCATACCACTTTCATCCCAAAAAACCTCTGGGAAGGCGTCAAAAATCCCTCTGAAAGTAGACGTGACGCTTCTAGTGAGAGTGTGTTATGCTTCTGCAAAGATTTATTGATCAACTTCAAACTTCGATTATGAGAAAATGGGAAAATGTTTTGGAAACATTAAGGTGGTTTTTGTTCATAACATGCCAAAGAAAAAAAATCTCTCTTATTTTTGAAAAAAATTTATGGTTCAAGAGATATTGATCCATCTTTGATCCATATGTCTATAGAAAAGTTTTGGAAAATCTAGAAAATTGGTCTTTGCAGAAGCGTCGTGCAGCGGCGCGACGATTATTCTTAGAGAATTCAAATGGAGAAAGATCTACATGTATGGATGAATTTTCACTTTTACATCATAGATATGACATCATCTCAACATGTCATCCTCCATTTTTGAAGAAAAACGCAAAAAACTTCACATTTTCATGCTTTTGCCACCTTTTTTACCTTTGTATGGCGTTTCTGGAGTGAGGTTGGGAAAACCATCTTTTGAATGTCTTCATGTGGGTTTTTTTATCAATTTTGAAGGTGCATTGAAAATTATACACATAAGGATACGTAACCCAAACTTCATACTTTAAAATAGATGTTTTAAAGTGGGTCAAATTCACTTCTAAACAGGTGCGATGCTTCTGCTAGAGAGGAACGATGTTTCTATAAATGGCACTATGTTTATGCATTGGATTCCCATTGGACAATTGTCAAGCCACGAAAAATCCAGAATTCGAATTTTAGCTGTCCCATGAGGTTTCATTTGATTAATTGAGTTTTTTCTTACCTCTTATGATGAGGAAACATGTAATTAAATGAAGGAGACAGACACTCCTAGTCTTTAGCTGAATTTGAGGGAATGGTTTCTGACTTCCCTATTTATTAAGTGACTCATATGATGTAATTATGATTATTTTTGGATAGGATTTCAACCCTATGAGGTTTCATGACTCTTATTTCTTATATTTAATCCAATTCAAGCCATTTGAAGGGTTGGATAATTTTTATTTGTAGTGGAGCTATCGTACAATCTTTTTGAATGAAATCAAAGACAATGTTGCAGACATAGTGTTGAGACTCCAGTGGTATGCCTTTGAGCAGTTTTTTTTCTCTGTAATCTTATCAAGTTGAGTGTTATGTTATCCTTCTTTCATATATATTCTTATGCATGTTAATATTATGAGTATATAGACAGAAATCATGCTTTCCATCCTCTGTTTTAATAATATTTACATGAACATGTCTCTTCTCTTCTGATGAATGAATTCATTTTAATGCTCATTATGACTCTCTCTCTTTATGTTCAACCTATACAAAATGAAAAATTAAGAATTTTCCTAAGCTTACCTACCTGGCCTCTTCCTTTCCTTTGCAATCTAACATTTTAAATCTAACCTAAACACTAGACCTATTTCCCTAACTATCATTCCTATACAGAAAAAAGTAAAAACAAACAAAACCCCAATTTACTAAGCTTTAATACCTAGCCTAAGATAATTATACATCTAGTCATCTCACTGACTGCTAAAGTGACATTGAGAGAGCCCTCTCTAGTTTTGATAGGGCTAGCTACCTAACCTAAAGATTGATTTGTAGTTATCTTCCTCCAGTTCCATTATTAGCTTTGGGAATGGGGGGAAGTCATAACATTTTTTGCGCCATTTCCGGGGAGTGAAGGATTAATATTCCCTGGGAAATAACAACAAATATTAGCTTTGATTGCTGATGGTGAATAGTGATCAGGAACAAGAAGGTTGTATCTTTCATTTGGTGACACTAGTGTTGAAGAATCCAAAATTCCATAATTTTCATGGTGACTACACTATTCAAATATCTCTTTCCCTAAGCCAAAATTTATTCAAATTATAAAAGATAAAGGAAGAGGATATCACTCTTACCTTTTAAACGAAATTCCTGATGAATATCCTGCACTCTGTCCTATTGTAGCTCCTCAATGTTTAGAAGAAGCCTACAAAAAAACATACAAAGGATCAAAGGCATCTACAACACAATAATAATCTAAAACCATCTTAATTTAATGATCAAGATGATTAGTAAATGAAATTCATTTAATGAATATATCATCTCAAACCATTCACAATTCCAAGAAAACAACCCAATGGGAAAAATTATCCAAATGTATTATTCAGAGATAAAAGAGAAATCTTACAACGAAGCCTTGATTTCGTATAGGTTCTTCCCAAATGCCTCCAATATTCCTCCTTCATTAACAAGCTCTCCAATCCAAAATTACCAGCATAAGACTATCATAAGTGAGCTCTCCTAACCCTAAAGTCTCAACTCAATTTATAGGATCAAATGAGGAGGTTTCAGATCCACCAAAGATGGGTGAGATCCACAAATGATGGGATTAGGGTTCCATGATCAAAGGGAATTATATCCATGTTTAGAGGGGTTTGGCTCAAACAGATATGAATCAGAGGCTTCTAGTTGGGATATATATGCCCAACTATGCTTCTAGAACTTACTTTTATTTTTAAATTTACTTTGAGTTAGTTGCGTGTTTTTTAATGGAAAACATAGCACAGAACTTCGCATGGATTCTTGGCACAACGCATATCCAGACATTAACTAGAAATAGTGCGCAATTCACCTTTAAGAATTTAAAGAGCCCTTTTACCCAAAATTCATGGTTTGGTCAAGGAATATGAATCTTTGACTTGCTAGGGAGTATACTAGAACATAAGTATGGATGATGATAGATCCATTTTTACTGTCAAGTGTCATGGTGAAAAAATGGAATGTAACATATTTCCCCCTAAAGTGTGAAGTCTAGAAATTCATTAAAATATTGAAGTGCTTTATCATACCAAGGATTTGATTAGAGACGCTAGTTGGAAACCTGCAACGAACATTCAAGGATTACAATGAAAATATATAATCATCACTGACATAGGCATGCCCATACTCATAGTAAAAACTAACTGAATGTACTTATAAAAAAATAGCCTTGAATCGTATCAATATTAGACACAGTATGGACACAACCATTTGTTATGAATTGGCCTACTCAATAATGAATACATAACTTCTCGCAACTTGGATGGATGAAACTGGATCCAGGGTCTTGATCTTCATCTTCTAATCAGTACGAATCTAACCATGTGATTGAATGTGTTGAAGTTGAACATGGTAGAAACCACTTGATTATCGGTCAATGATGAAAATTGTTAACAAGTGCAATAGAAACCACCAATAATGACATATCTCTCAAGGTATTCCAGTACAATCTATGAAGTGTGAATAGATGATCTATAGTCTAACACTCATAGAGTCGCTCGATCGAAGGCCAGTGATGAAAACCTATCATTGAAGGCGAGAAACCTGCCATTAGGGCATGTATATTTCAAGGTATTGATAACGTTTATGGATCCAATTCCTAGATAATGAGTTGAAATTGATAGGAAGCGACCTGTTGTAGGAGGGCCTACGACACAAAATGTTTTGTGTTAGGATGAAGAAATGTCTTTTGTAAGGACTGACTCAGGGATGGTCAACGTGAGTGGAGTCTAATATTTGAAAAGGAATATGAACTTAGGTTTAACTTATCTTGAACACATACCGACATGATAATTGACTTGGCAGCATTCGACTTAACGATAATACTCGAAATCGGTTGAAGACTTTCAATGAGGTTTGATTAATTGTAATACAAATGGATTACCCAATCCAGAAACAAGTGTAATGAAGTGTCATGTTCAAGAGAAAAATGTTGCTTTTAAAATGAGTATAAAGATGAATATTTTTTCCCAATTCCCCCCCCCCCCCCCCCCTCCCCACAATTACTGGAAAGTACCTCTTTATTTTTGTCAAGCTTAAGGAGGATAACATTTTCTTTTCGTTTAAGCTCATCCTTCGTATGAGTCCTCTGAAGTATTTTTAATGAACCCTAGGAAGGAGTGGTTTAGTATTTTTCATGTTTAAATATTTTGAAAATACATGTAAACAAAAATCAATCAGTTCTTTCAACGTAGATTTTTAACTAGCCCGGAGAAAGTGAAACTCGGTGTTTTCCAATTTTAGGGAGTCAGGAGAAAAACATATGTTCTGGATTTATGAAGGAATGGAACAGAATACAGAAATAACCATAAACATATAAATACAACAGAAATAAGGCTTCATTTCATTAATATAAAATCATATAAATATGCTTACAAACATGATGGAAATAAAATAGCTAGGGTGCTGGTAGAAAATATCTAAGAAGAGATGTGGCAGTTACAGACCTCTGAACTCTGTTACAATGAGGCTCGAGGGCCTATTTATGATGGAGAAACAATGGAGAACTCTAAACGTACAAAAACCTAACCCTAGGAGATGAAGCACCAAAAATATGGGCCCCGTTTGGGTAAATTAGTGTTTCAATTTCCCAGGGACGTAACTTCGGCATACTATCTCCGTTTGGGGCTTCAAAATGGCTCTGGAAGTTCAGGACCCGAAAAACTGCTAAAAATAGTAAGTTGTGAAAAAAATTGAAAGATACAATGGTGGGGCCCCAAGCGGAATAGGCGGGTGGCCACCAATATCCACCTGGATAATTCCTCCCCCCTTAGGAAGAAATCTTCCCCATTGCATTGAGTTCCTTGATGAGATGAGGAAACTTCTATTGAACTTGGTCCCTAGTGAACCACTTGCCTTGGTGCATGAGTTGGCCAGCTTTGACAACTCGATATAGTTGGATCTTCTGTCGGCGAGTGTTCCTGATTTGCATGTCCATGATACAGTCTGTGGTGGCATGTTTCATGTTGTCTAGGTTTAACTCTACAAAGGTGTCCAATAGAGGTGGGAAGTAGGGACAAATGTGGTCTACATTGAATACTGGGTGTAGACCAAGGAATGGTGGAATACTGAGCTCTAAGGCATTGTTCCCTACAGCCTTGGTGATGGTGTACGACCCATATCAGAGTAGGCGAATCTTGCAGTGGGGTCCAGTGAGGCACTCCTTCTGCAAATATAGCCACACTTTTTCGCCCACCTGGAAGTTGTGTGGCACCCGATGTTGATCATGTCGTTGCTTGTACTTAGCATTGGCTTTTTCCAATATGTCATGAACCTGTTGGCAGATGTGCTGAATGCGCTGGATGAAGTTGTTTGCTTTGTCACCTTCAGACTGGACATGAGCTGAATCATCCTGAGTAGCTGCAAATGGCATGGCTACTTCAATGGGACATAGTGGCTAGAATCCCAAGCCCACCTGAAAGGGGTTGTGGCCGGTTGAGCTGTGGAGAGCCCGGTTATAACGTCAGTGTTGTACATAGGGAAGGCTTTCATCCCATGTGCGTGGATGCTTTGAATTGTACATGTGTAGAATGTGTACAATCATCTTGTTGACGACCTCTGTCTGGCCATCAGTTTGGGGATGGAAAGTTGTGGACTTGGTGAGCTTGGTGTCCAACATTGACCAAAGGCTAGACCAAAATGTGTTGAGGAACCTACTGTCATGATCTGATATGATAGACTGTGGGATTCGAAAGTGCACCCACACTCATTCAAAAAAGAGTGTAGTAGTGGCTTCTATTGTGATATTCTTCTTGCAAGCTGCCATAATGACCATCTTTGAGAATCTGTCGACGACCATGAAAACATAGTCATTTCCATGCTTAGTATAAGCAAGGCCTGACATGTAATCCATGGATATGGATTCCCAAGGTAGACCAGTGGTAGGTAGCAGAGTATAGAGCCCTTGCTTCTTGATGGTCGATTTGGAAATGGTGCAAGCAGTGCAAGATCTAATGTACTTCTTGACATCATGTCGAAGGTTCGGCCAATAGAAATACTTCTATAGTACTGCCACTATTTTCTCAACCCCAAAATGCCCAGTGACTCGACTATAGTGCGCTTCCCATACCATCTTGGCATGCTCACTTGAAGGAACACAAAGGTGTCCCAAGAGACATAATAGTGCATCTTTGAGGTAAAATTTTGGAACTTGCATACCCCCCAAGAGTGCCTTGTATGTGTAGCTGAATTCTGGATCACTCTTGTAGAGAAGCGGCCAATTAGAAGTCTCATACCCACAAGAGTTGAGAATGGTGGTTATGACCTCGATCGGTGGTCGGCTAAGGAAGTATACAACATTATTGGTGCTATCCTTCTTATACTTGATGTTCAAATGAAATTGTTGCAGATATGTGGACCAATTCTGATGGTGATCGTTCTGCAACTTCCCTTGTGTTTGTATGAACTGCAGGGGTCAGCGGTCTGTGTGGATGATTGTCTCCTTCCCCAAAATGTAATGCTTCCATTGTCGACAAGCCTACACAATGGAATACATTTCTTTGTCATAAGTGGGATACTTTCAAACTGTGCCAGACAATGTCTCACTGTGATATGCCACTGGATGACCCTGTTGAGTAAGAACTGCCCCAATAGCATAGTTAGAGGCATCTGTCTCGATCTCAAATGGTTGTTGCAAGTCTGGTAATGTGAACATTGGGGTAGAATAGAGGAGATGTTTTAATTCTACAAAGGCCTTCTGTTGAGATTCCGACCAACAGAAATTTTCTTTCGCTCCTCCCTTGGTGACTTGACTCAAGGGCCAAGTGATATGAGAGAATCCCAACATGAACCTATGGTAGAAATTAGCAAGACCTGGAAAGTTGCGAAGCTCTGTTAGGGTGGTTGAGGCTGGCCAATCCAGAATGACTTGGATCTTGGTTGGATCCACATGCACCCCCCTTTCATCAATAATGTATCCCAGATATTGAACTTGGGTCATGCCAAAAGTTCACTTCTCCAAATTGGCACACAACTTGTGTTGCCACAGTGTTTGGAGGACTTCTCGGATGTGGTGGAGGTTCTCTTCCCAAGTCTGGCTGAAGATCAGAATGTCATCCAAGTATAGCACTACAAATGAGTTGTTGAATGGACACAAGATGTCATCCATCAACATAATGAAGGTTGCGGGAGCATTTTTCAATCTGAAAGGCATGATGAGCCATTCGAAAAGGCCCTGCTTGGCTTTGAAGGTAGTCTTACACACATCAAAGAGTTCGATTGGTACCTGGTGATACCCAGACTTCAAGTCGATCTTGCTTAAATATTTTTCCCCTTTGAGTTGGTCCAGAAGGTCATCAATCTATGGGATTGGGTACCTATTCTGGACAGTGATCTTGTTCAGCACTCGATAATCAATACAGAGTCTCCATGTCCCATCCTTCTTCTGTACCAACACGATCGGGCTCCCACAGGGTGATGACCTTGGCTGGATGTGACCTTTCTGCAGCAGATCCTAAATCTTCCTCTTGATTTCATCACTCTCCAGAACAGAGTGCCTATAGATCAGTCCATTGGGTAGCGGCGCACCTGGGGTCAGGTCAATGGGGTGCTTGACCTGACAGTGTAGAGGCACCCCTGTGGGTGAGGTGAAGATGTCCCCGTACTCCTCCACAACCTTGTTCATTTTTTTTTATCGTGCAGAGGAGCCATGTCTAGAGGTTGTGGCCACAGTCTTCTTCTTGCCCTAGGGGCGGATCATCAGGAAAAAAAATTTCCTGGTTTGGGAAATTAGCTTACTGCATTGTTTTGCAGTAACCAAAGAGATACTGGGAGGCGGTGGTACCTCTGGTATCCTGTACAATTTATTTATCAAAGTAACAATAACAGCGAGGTCGGGACTCATACACAACATGTTTCTTCCACAAGTATGGTTGGCCTAATAATACATTAGAAACATCAATAGGAGAAATGTCACATAATACATCATCTGTGAAGGGCTTGATGCTATAGGGAAGGTGGCACTATTGGCTGACGCAGATATCCCATCCATGGTGAAGCCACCTGATGGTGTATGGTTGTGGGTGCGCTGTGGTTGGCAAGCCCAACTGCTTCATGACATCTGCTGAAATGAGGTTCTTTTGGCTCCCGTTGTTGATAATGAATAGTAGTGGGCAACCCTTTACCCACATCTAGGAGTGGAAGAGACGCTCTGCCTCCTTTGGATCTTCTGGTTCCTCCTTCTCGATCTTCGTAGTGGCAACAGTGGTGTTGGGTTCTGCATCAATAATCTGCTTCCCTTTGTCATTCACCTTGTCAGGTTCTAATTCAGATTCGGAGCATGCATCTAATTTAGAATCCCTCATCTCGGCCACCAGCGACTGCTTGGCCCGAAACTCACTTGTGTTGTGAGTGGAGCTCTTATGGAACTCACACCACTTTCCTGTGTCCTTCTTTGGCTTCGTGGTGTTGTTCTTTTCTTGTGTCTTTGGTAGGTTTTCTTGGACCGCCATGCCTTGGCTTTGTCCTTTGTTTTGCGGTTTGGGGGCACCTTTCCCTTGCTTTTGATTCGTAGATCCAAAGTCTTGCTTCTTCTGTTTGAATTTCTGCTCAATCTTGGCAGCATACCGGTATGCTGTACTAACGAGGAGATGTCGAGGAACTCCATTTCCTCCTGAATTTATCTATGCAGACAACCACGATACTTTAACTCCAAATTTTTCTTTGAATCATTGATACCCGACTTTGTGCGTAGGGTATGGAACAATTTCGTAGCTCATGCACATCTTGATCCCTTTTTTTCCGCAGCATGGTCCATTGTATGTACTTATCCTCATAGCTCCCACATCATAGTATTGTTCCTTGATGGCATCTCGGAAATAATTCCAAGTGGGTACGGCTGAGAACAGAGAGGGTTTTGTCTCGTCCGTTTTCTCACAATAGGTTTCCCACCAGTCCTTGACATGGGGGGTAGCTTTGAGGAGTGAAAAAATAATCTTCTCCCGATCAGAAAAGTCATGAACCAAGAAATATTATTCTAATAGATTCAACCATCTATCTATGGCATCTTCATTTATTTGACCCTAAAATATGGGAATGTCAAAGTTTACTTGTACCTTAAAGGGAGTCGCGGCTCCAGAGTGGCTGCTGGATACAGATGCACCATCGGTGGGCAGTCGTTGAAGGATTTGGGAAAATTTATCCATCATCGCATTCCTTTGTTTTTCGAGGACCTCCTCGAGCAATATTTTGATAGGGTCTCCTGCTCCCTCATCTTTCTTTTTGTCCCCCATGGGCGCCCGTCGGCGTTTTCGAGGCTGATCTTACAAAGGTTCCACTAGATCGAGCCCTAACTCCTTATACCTCGACCTCGTTGGGGAAATGCAAAGAAGGATCGAGAAAAAAAGTAGACCCACTCTAATACCACTGATCCGGATTTATGCAGGAATGAAACAGAATACAAAAATAACCATAAACATAGAAATACAACGGAAATAAGGCTTCTTTTCATTAATATCAAATCACAAAAATATGCTTACAAAAATGATGGAAATAAAATATCTAGGGTGCTGGTAGTGAATCTCTCAGAAGATATGTGGCAACTACAGACCTCTGAACTGTGTTACAATGAGGCTCAAAGGCCTATTTATTATGGAGAAACAATGGAGAACTCTAAACATCCAAAAACCTAACCCTAGAAGATGAAGCTCCAAAACTATGGGCCCCGTTTGGGTAAATTGGTGTTTCAATTTCTCGGGGATGTAACTTTGGCATACTATCTCTATTTGGGGCTTCAAAACGGCTTCGAAAGTTCAGGACCCAAAAAACTGCTAAAAATAGTAAGTTGTGAAAAAAACTAAAAGTGACAATGGTGGGGCCCCAAGTGGAATAGGCGAGTGGCCACCAATATCCACTTGGATCAACATAAGTAAAATCCATAATGTCATTTTTCGTAAAATTAGTCCCTTAAACCCAAAAAATGATAAAATAATGGAGGAGAGAACTCCATTGATCATGCTTAGTCAATGTATACCTTTTCTCGTAAATAGTCTAATTTGGTCTGGAAAAGGGGTAAACTTATACCAAATAGATGATTGTTCATATTTTAACGAGTTCAAATAGTCAAGTGCTCAAAAATATTTTAATTTTTAGGGAGCCTGAAAAGGGATTAAAATATGACTCCAAGGTTTCGCTTTTTTGTGTTTTTCGGGAGTCTAAAAAGTGATAAAAATTTACTCATAGTAAAAATGATCCATTTTTAAAGCATAAGCTATTATCTTCACATAAAACTCAATAAATCATGATAACTGCTCTTTTTTATGGTAAAATTATTGAAAATTTGACTTCTTATAGTTTAAAGGAATAAAATAATAATAGTGTATTCATAAAAACTTATAAAAGTTGAAAAACATAAGTTGTTTTCACCATTTCATTTTGAGAGCTATAAAAAGGATTTTACCACAGAACTTCTGGAGTTGATATTAGGAAAACCAGTGAACCATTGGATGAACCATTTCTTCCAGGTAACAAATTTCTTCAATATCTTGCATTTCAACTGTTTAGATTTTATTTTTAGGCTTTAGGATGATTTTTTTAGAAAGGATTATTTTTTTAGAAATTGCCAGTGGGGGTGCGTGGGTCTTCCTCATCAGGGCGGTCCACCCTGATATTTTTCTGCAAAGAAAATTACCTTGGCTATGTGGTTTTTCAATAGAAAAAATGTGCAAAAATGCACTATGTGTAAATAAAAAACATTGGGCTTTCCAAAATACAAAAATCCGACCACAAAAAAACTCCAATCTTTCTCCCACAAGGTTCTAATGTTCCTAATTTGTCATTTCTAGGTCATTTTAACCAATCATGCTTGAGGGATGAGAAAGAGAACATGAAACACATGATGTAGAAGAAATTGATAGCCCAACAACTCTGCGAGCTCTAAAAAATTGCGAACTTTACAAGTTTTCGTACATTCCAGGGATGAAAGCGCAAGTAGAGTTGATTACTTGGCTGGTGAGGGCATGATATATCTAGGAACAATGATTTGTTATTGGTGATCACTGGTTAGTTATTGACTCAGAGGATATTTAATTTCTCACTGGATTGTCCCGTAGAGGAAATTATATTTCCTTATTTGGTGTGAGACCAGGTGGGAAATATACCGTATCCTATTTGGCACAATATTGTACTCCAAATTGAGAGATGAAAGATAGAAGGATAGACATTAAAATTATCTAACGACTTGATTTGGAAATAATTTCTTTTACAGTTACAAAATTGTATGGTAGTGCAGCTCCTCACGTGGCTACAAAGGCCCATATGCAGACTGTGGTTGAGTGTTTCGAGGGAACTGTGTTTAATGGGTGTGAAGGGGTGGTTTTCAATACGAAGGGACAAATAACTCGAGCTAAGGAGGGAAAGATGAAGAAATTTGGCTGTGGCACCATCCTAATATCATTTTCTCTTAAGAGGATTCCACCCCTCATTCCACAGTAGCACATGGTGGATCCTACAGGACCTAGAGATCCTCACAAGTTTCGATGGGTTTCGTTGATGGCTCGCCACAGTGGAGATAGTGGACCAGTAGTACGATATACACCTCATTTTTTAGTGTGGTTGAGAAGAAAAATATTCATGGTATAGGACTTCCCATATGCAGGGATGGACTACAGGGGAAATCCAATTATGGCACTCCCAGTTGGGATACAGTAGGATGACATAGGTAAAAAGTCTCATTTTGAATTTTTTTTGTTTTCTAGATTTTTATTTATTTTTTATCATCCAATGCTAATTTTCAAAATGTTAATGCAAATATAGGTCCAGTCTGACCAACAGGACAACGATGGTTTGACTGATGAGGAGACCAGCCCATAGCAGATATGCCACCACATAATGATGCAATATAAGCCTTAACTGAGATGGAGCACAACTTGGAGAGGCTCACCATAGATATCCTAGATACCAGGACTGACGACTTTCCTCTTCGATACTAGAGGCATGTGGTTGGGGTTCCAAGGCCAATCATGCAACATTTGCATAGAGTGGCATGCGTTATATTCTACTACCATGAACATCATCATGGATAGTTTATATTTTTTCTAGGCTACATTTGTTTTTCTTTATCAACATATTTGGATCATAAGGCTTTGGAAGCCTATGTCCTTGGATGATATATATTTTTGACACACTTGACAGACTATTATTTAACGTAATGATGATTACTACTTTTCATTATCTGAGTATCATGTTCAGTATGGATGGAATATTGTTTTGAATTAAGTTTAATGTTGCAAATGTCTATTTAACCCTTAATTAGCCACTAGAAAATTTGGCGGAATTTCCGACGGCCAATGCGTCGCTATTCCGACACATAGTCATCGCAAGAGCGACAGTTTGAGGATGGAAAAAACGTGGTTTGTCATAACGTCGCAATTCCGACGCCTCGACAAAGTGTCGTAATAGTGACACCTTTTCCGTCGCTTCCAAACAAGCGTCGCTCTTCCGACGTTTACCAAACCGTCGCTCTTCTAACGTTTGTATAGTGTCGCAATTTCGACGAAATGTGGTCCGATGTTTTGAACGTTGCTCTTCCGACGTCTTTATACTGTCACTCTTCCGACATTTCTAAACTTTCACAATTCCGACGCCGTACAAAAGTGTCGCAAGATCAACGGTTTCCATAAGCGTCCACACTTTCCAAATGCGTCACAATACCGACACCAAGAAGAACTGTCGCAATATCGACGAACATTGCAAGACCGACGAAAGTGGAAATCGTTCAAAATGTCGGAAGACTGATGCTTACGAAGCGTCGGTATACCGACGGCGGATTCAATTTCTAAAAAAAAAATGAAACTTTAAAATAGGACAGTAAATCTCCAATATTTGTTATGAATTGTGGGCGTTCCAATTGTTATGAACATAATTCGACCGTGAAATATTAATACCTCCGTTGAACCATAGTTAGGACAACAATAGTCGACATATATACGCGTAGGGCCTAGCGCTAGCGGCCTTTCCACATCCAACGCTGGATAATACGTCGCTCTGGCCTTGACGATCCAACGATCCGACTGGATATCGCGCGAGTTAGTTGCACGATCGTTAACTCGCGATGAGAGTGGGTTTTCAAAACCGCTCAAGGCCACGTGTCGGCCTATGAAATTGATCGCGTCCAAATAGGGAATACCGCTTACCGTACAAAGGCGGTGCGATATGCCGGAAACCCGTCTTTACTGTGCGGTCCTCAAGGTTCCGACTACTCTTACTCCAGGTTTCGTCCGCTTACCAACGCCTTACTGCCATTGAAATCTACCTCGTTGTTCATCCTTCGCGCGGCCATACCAAAAAAACTCGGGCACGACCATTTCGAGGAGACACGACGCATTACATATGCCACAGTTTATATCTTATGGTTCCGACAAGGTTAGTATTGACTCTGCAAATCGATACACCGGTCCTTGGTTCATTCAATCACCTACACATTCACAACACTGATTACGAGGTTTTACCTAGCTCATGGAGGTTCGAGCACAGCATCTCCTTGCTCTACCACAGGCGCATGGGAATTTCATTAACCTAATTCACCCTCTGTTCACACAACTGATTATAGAGAAATTCCCCAACTGTTTGACACAATTATCTGTGGAATTCACCAATGCTCATAAGTCCTGAGTCATTAGCTCGTGTTCCACCGAGAACTCAACCAGTCTATATGCACATAACCTCATCACATGGTTTCTTAATTACCACGGGATTTCAATTATCTTTCACCAAGATGCGTACATATATTCACACATAGAAAACTTACTCAATCAACACACATATAATACTAACAGATTCCTTATATAAATGAAATTTCTTACAGTCTCCTGGTCCTCGGCTAGATCTTCGATACAATGGCCTCCTCTTCCCTATGTAGCTCTATGCAGTTCTCTTTGCAGGTCTTCTGTGCAGGTATATCGACTCTGTCACGGAGGTTTATTTTTATATCAATTACAATGAATCGATTTGAATTTCTCGATGACTCACAAACTCTTCAAATTCCTAACTCTGAGACTAACGCTCTGATAGACAGAGACGGACTCCTAGAATTAGCTTGACTTCTGAAACTGAGTATCTCTTCAGGTGCCCACTAAATTAGCTCAACTATGGATAATTTCATAGGGAAATAAAACATGAGACCCCCCTTTACATTTATTTATGTACAAAAGTTGTCTTGGGCCTAATGCCCCTGCATCAGATAACATAGTGAGGGGCTAAATTTCCAGAGCTTCCATGCATATGTAACATCTTCGGAGCATTTTCATGTGGTTTAGCTACCCTTGTCACTCAAATTGATAGTAGATTAAAGATGACAGATGTTTTCAGCGTAACAAGAGCCATTTCAGGTTTCATTGGAAACATTATTTAGAAAACACAGTTTGTGCAATCAATCTTCGTACCGAAGTAGCATATATTCAGTTTCACAATGACCTAATGTCATCATGTACTCAACAAGTCAATTTTTGCAGTGTCATACAACCTCAAGCCTCAAACATCTTTTCAAGTAAGCATTTCAGGTCTGATTTAGAACAAACCTGTTAGAGATTTTACTGAAATCAAGTTACATTCTAATGTTCATTTAATATAGAGATTAAGATTATGAATCTATGATGTTACTACTATTGCCATTATTTTTATTGTACTTGTGCCATACCCAACTCCACTAATAGTAACAGCAATGTTGAATCCTGATCAGTCTCCATTAATGGGATTTTAATGGCCCTTAGATGTGAGATTCACATGCCAAATTGAATCATTTCATAGAATGACTCCATTGCATATTACTGCCTTTCAGCTATGGTTGAGTATCAATTTTACCAATTTGGCCAGCACTTGAATATAATCCTATTTACATCAAATTTCAAAATTTGAGTCTAACCCTAAGTGCATAAAATTCTGCAAAACCCACTTACGCAACACAGTCTAGGAGGGGTTAACATGCCTATGAAGTATTTAAACATTGTTGAGGGCTAAGAATAGTTGGACTTTGCCAACTAACCAAACTCACTTTTGACCACTTTTAGTAACTTTAGCCTGTAGATGCTCTCATAAAAAGAAAGCAGGTGGTCCAATAAAAGGAAAGGGACTGGTTGCGTGTTTCATTCCCTTTTTTTTTACTGAAGCATGAAACTAATTTTGTTGCTGCCCCAACTACCACTGATATACATCACAATGTGTCATAGTTTACTGTAAGCCTCTATTGAGAGTGGGCAGCACTAAATCCAAGTAATTCCCCTCATCCCTTAAAAGACACCTCTAAATATAACTAGAAATTTCAAATAGTTCGTAAAGGAAAAGTACAAAGATATAACAGATCTGTGTTGAGCCAAAAACCTGTGCATTCACAACAAAACTGGGATGGATAAAACTTAAAAACAATTATGGACTTTGACAAAAAATCGTCTTATGCATACAAAATGAAAGAAGCATTGGCATACTACTATGTTTACAAATTTAAGAACAGGCAGAGTGAGTCTCTGGGAAACACAGTTTCATGTGGAGACCCTAGATCCTTGTACCCACAATATCTAGTGACTTATAAAATGATTGCCAAAAAAATGCCTTTGATATGCATGTAAGAACACCACCTGTATAATGAGGGAGATGTAATATTGTCTAAGAAGCAGATTTATACAGAGTGGTCCAAGATTGTGTATTTATGGAAGATACAATTGATTTTGGCATGAAACATGTATCCAAGATTTCAATGTGCCTTATTTCAGAGCCCATTGATGATTTACTATAAAACCTAAACTTTCAAAACAAACACATTGAAATCACAGGACCTCCATCACGAATATCATAAATATTAACTGTCTTTTGGGCACTGGCAGTAGATACCATAAGAGGCCCACATGGCCTGTACCACCAATGTTGATTCTCTGGCACAACATTTACAAAGCCAAAATTTCTCCCCGAGACATCCCTCTCTGCCAAAACTGGAGAGATGGTACTGGACATTGAAGTGAAGGCCTCTAATTCAGTATGGAATGCCATAATTTCTTTATTATAAAATTCCCATGAACAGAAACCTGAGTCCAATGTACAACCTGCAGATGCTGCCACAACATATTTACCAGAGCAACCATCTGAACCAGCTGCTCTGATCAACCAGCAATCACCCCACATGTTTGGGGTAAGCCCATATGGAGCTTTATATTCAGCCTTCTCCTGGAGATTGGAAAAAAAAATACTGAGTATTACTCATACATCAACTGCCCTTTATGTTAAGGGAAAATTTAAAGAGTGCATAAATATTCTTGAAATCCCAATCATAGTTTCTAGAAAATTTCAGCAGTTTTTGAAATGAACTACATCCTATATAAACTACATCAAATATTTAGGCAAATCATTTTTTTAAATAGAAATTGGTGAATTTTATTTCAAATATAGAAATTTAAACCATGAGAATAATCTAACCCCTAGGATTTTCCCTATTGCTAATAGAAAATCCCAAAATGTATAAATTATAACACCCATAAACCCCAAAATTAAGTACAATAATTAAAACCTCCACACCTCTGAATTTGCTATATCATGAAAAGAGCAGCATCCATCATCATGGGAAAGCAAAACCGATTCTCCTTCTGATACAAACCAGCCTGCAGTAGATGTCTTATGGCTGAGTTGATTCAATCGATCACAGGAAACCTCTTCAGTTTCTTCAATATTGCCAAAATTCTCTGGCTTGTTTTCCTGATCATCATCAAAGTCCATATTTTCATCACATTGAATTAGCTGGGGTTCATTACGATCAGGTCCAGTGCCTATTGCAGAGCTTTGGACATCCAATCCAATATTGGAACTGCCATACCCGTTCCCATTAGAGATTGTAAATCCTGGTTCTGGCTTTAATTCGGTAAGTTCAAGAGCACTAGAACTGGATTCAGTTGATTTAGACTTGGTATAGTTGTCCTATGATTTTTATTCCGATACAACACTATACTTGTGCTTCAATGCAAACAGAAATTTTGGAGCAATGGGATCTTCATCTATGGGGCTTATGGATCTTCCCTCAAAAACTTCCTAAATATTTGATTCATTTTCATTCAACTGATCATGCAAATCCACCCTCGTCTTCAGCACAACAAGCTAAACTGAAGGTCGGTTTTTCAGCAATTTATGGTGGGGGTAAAGCCTGTCCTCCAGATCTTGACTATTTAAGCGTTTAATTGGTTTTTTCAGAGACCTGGCCATAGAATAAAATGAATCCTGCGAAATAATAAACAATAGTAAGGCCATTATTTATTGGTTTGAAATAATAAACAACATGCCACAAACCCACATAATTAGTAAATTATTTAAAGACAATAATTCCTACATATTAAAATATAAAGTTATAACATACCAGCTCATACTCGAACATAACATCTGTATCAATATTCTTCTTCTATATCTTCTTGATCTTCATCTAACTGATCGACATCTATATCAACATCTGATTCAGAAATAGTGTTGAAATGATCGACCATGTCATCATCATCATCAATTATGTCATTTTCAATAATATCCTCATCGACATCATCATCAATAATTGTTGCCTCATCTCAAATGCCTGGTTCATCTTCTAAGATATCTTCTTCGTCAATGAATGCATCTTCCTGCTCATCTGCCACTGCATCATCTTCTTCTTGATCAATATCATCTTCTTCCTCTATAGTATACTCTACTGGCCTTCCTCTTAGATCAAATCTAATAGCAAATGACCATTCGTTCTCACCTGGAACCTCTGAGTAAAAGACTTGTTCGCATTGGCTTGGAAAAACATAGCGATCTTTTCCTGCTTCAAACTGCGATGTTTTAACCATTGGAAATCCATTGTCATGTTGAATAAGTTTTCTATCATCATCACGTACATTCATTCGTAGCCTATACCATTTGACGTCGAACAAAACTATTTTGAAGGAATTACAGTCACACTCAACTATATCATCTAAGAACCCATAATATCTATTTTCAAATTCTCAAGGATGTCTGTCACTCCTGGAGGAAACATTAGTGACCTAGAATACTGCAGTTATCCCACTATCAAAAGTATTCCTGTTATCATCCAACTTTTTAATGCGAAATTTACGACCATTGCACCACATAGCCTTGTGGTGTTTCAACTGCAATATGCCAAACATGAAAAAGATGCATTCTCAATTAATAATTAATCATATAATTTACACAGCATGAAAATTAACTGAAAAATCAAACTTTTTATCACATTATAAATATAGTATAAAATAAGTAATGAATAAAATAGGTGAATTAATTGCTTACCTTTCTCTCTTTCAAACCATATGCTAAATCGATTTCCCTGTCCGTAACGTTTCCATCTCCACTACAGTACACTTCTCTAATCAATTCAAACAGTAGTTGCCATGATAACCTACCGTTGTTACGTGCTTTACATGTTTCAATCCATTCACTCATCCACTCAAGATTGTTTGCAATGTATAAAAGTAGTGCCTCATAATCTTGAGCACCTGAATAAAAAAACAATAATTCACCAATATTAATAAATATTACTTATAACCATGGAAAATTATATTAATTAATAAACTATGAAATAATAAGACCTAAATGAATATAATGATCATATACATGATGTAAAAAAATGAAACATTATATGTATTATACATAATAAATCTTTTACCTCTCACTTTCTTCATTCTACCTTTTCCCAACAGGTTCTCCACTTCAAATTTTTTGATGGAGTTCACATCCCAAATGCAATCCACCGCCTTCATGGTTGGTGTAGCTAATATAGGAATATAATTACTAATATACACCATGGATTCATATACCACATATCCCTCCACCATAGAACCCTCAGGTCGTGCTCTTTGTCTAACCAAAGCCTTGAAGGATTTCAGGTGCCTCTCGACCATCCACATTGACCATGTGTGTACTAGTCCACACATTTCAATCTCCTCAACTTGGTGTATCAAGTAGTGTTCTTGTGCATTGAAAAATATTGGAGGTAGATACTTTTTTATTTCACACATTAGCCGAGGAATTTCTCTCTTCCAATACTTTATTTCATCTTGATGGATTTCTTTCAATGACAACCATCTTCAAATCATTACGCAAGGTTATTTCAATGAAACATAATATATATTTCATTACAAGTAAATTAATACATCATTTCATCAAGTACGAAAATAAATTGTAGCAATTAGATTTTGCGTATAAATCAAAACTACTTACCTCATGTATTTACTAAGACCATATATAACTTGTTTGACATTGTTGTCGAAGTCGTTTGGGAGAGATACGGGTAGAACATACTATAACAATAAAAAATGAATCGTTATTGGTTTCCAAATTAAACAGAAAAAAGGAAAATTTAAAATATGTATTCAAGCAATAACATACAAAAACGTATACCAAAAAAATTACCTTAACAAAGGTATGCCATTCATGTGTTTTCACCCCACTGAATTCACCTTTCTTCGTTAAGATATTATTTATGTTTGAAGCAAAACCTGTTGAAAATTTAATTCTTCTAATGACCTCTTTTACATCATTTCTTTGTTGTTCTGTTAATAACCATGGAATATTATTATAATTTTGACCTCCATTTTTATTTGATCTGTCGATCACACTTTTCATTGCATGATTCGATTTCTCAATGTCAGCACAAATTTTGTCCATTTGATCTCTATCATGTGCACCATCTATGGTTCGCCATAACATTTCTGTCACATTCTTCCCGACATGCATTGTATCAAACAAATGAGCTATTTTTAGGTCCTCATAGTAGGGCAACCTCACGAATTGAGAAGGATAACATTTCATTCCAGGTGGAAGTACAATATTAGTACCTTCACCACGACGATGACCTTGATATTATTGAATAAAATAAATCAGAACAATATTAATTATAAAATACAATAAAATAAATTCATTAGTTAAAACAAAAATTCCAAACATTACATAAAAAAATTATATATATATATATATATATATATATATATATATATATACACAAATTACGTACCAGCTACTTGACGATTATTAATTCTGTTATACTCCAACATCCACAACTGAGGTGTCATTCTTCGTGGTTTTAATCAAGTTTCTTCTTTATCATTGAAAAGATGTTTTTCAGTAGTACGATACTTATGGTTCCTAGGGAGGAAGTGCCTAAACTCATCAAAAACCATATTTCTTAACTCTAACGAATGACAATACTTCATCTTAGGGCCACAAACTGGACATGCAAATCTACCCTTTGTTTGAATACCTGCAATAGATGGATCAATAACAATTAATATACTATGAGATCATTTTTAAAACATGCAATATGGTATATCTAATTTAGATAATTATGTATTATATTACAGTGCAACGAAATATTACATACCACAAACATGTGTTAGTCCTGGGGCATCATGAATTGTCCATACAAGCATTCCACGAAATTGAAATCTCTTCTACTTGATTGGTTTAGTGATGTCATACATAGTGATGCCATGCCATAACTGTATTAGCTCATCAATAAGAGGCTCAATATATACATTCATATCTTTGACCTGGTACTTACCTAATTGTTCAAAATTACGGTACATAATAATTACTACCATGATATATGTATATATAAGTAAGTAGATAAATAAAATATATATTTATGCAAACAACGAGAGAAATGAAAATGTTATATTCAAAGAAATAATGTATCAAATACCTGGAATAATCATATTCAACATTATGTGCTCCCTCTTTATTGACATCCAAGGAGGAATGTTATTGTTGATAACGAAAATAGGCCACATTGAGTAAGTAGATCTAAGCTCTCCGAATGGATTAACACCATCAGCTGCCAATGAAATCCTGACATTATGAGGTTCATTTTTAAAATCTACATATTTTTCCTCGATTTCTCTAAATGAAAAACCATCTGCAGGCATTCGAAGAACACCATCTCCACTTCTATTCTTTGAATGGTAATCCATAAACTATGCTATGTTGTTACACCTGAACATTCGCTGCAAACGTGGAATTATGGGAATATGACGAAGAACCTTTTGAGGCACCTTTTTGGTTAGTTGATCTGTTCGATATCTACTGGTACCAAATTTTGGACATTCTGTTTTCAATTCATGTTCTCCGTAATATATAATATGATCTTTAGGACATGCATCTATAGTGTTATATTCCATTTCAAAGTGTTTCATAATAGCACGTAGATCTCAATATGTTTGAGGTAAAGTATTTGGCGATGGTAACAAATATTCACCCAACAATCTGCAACATAAACAAAAAGTAGTGTCTTGTAAAGATTATTAATCATATATATATATATATACATACATATATATATATATATATATATATATATATATATATATATATATATATCATAGTTATTAAAACTGGAACCGGTGACCGGACCGGTGGAGCTAATGAACCAGGTTTTGAACAGGAACCGGTCTAACTGGTAGCGATCAGACCTCAATGAACCGGTTTTAAAAAAAATACATTAAATAATTCCAAGCCAACAGAGACAAAGAACTATTTTTAAGATTTTCAACCATGATTCCAAGCCAATAGAAACAAAATATGAAAATTTTTCTCATTTATATACCATGCAAATGTGAATATATCAAAATGGCACCAAATGCAATACATATCATTGCATTTTACATAAGCAAACTTGTTGAAGTAATGTATCAGGTTTCTCTTATATTATTCACTGTGTTTTATTGCTGAGTTAATATTATAATATACAATCTGTCCCTGCTCAGATCTGTTTTCAATTCATTGTATCAGCCTTAAAGACAATTCTGGGTTGAGTATATATATATATATCAGACCAGCATTTTGAAGATCTTGTATTCTTCATTATCTATGTTTGCTTACCAATAAATTTCTAGAAAAACATCTACAACACTTAGAGGTATTGAATTGGTTTATGAAACCCACTATTAGTGCTATTTGTAACAAGTTGAGAGAGCATTACAACTTCAGCAGTCTGCTCACAATGTGTTTGACAAAATTTATCACTGAAAAGATTCATTAAAACTCAGAAAACTCAGTGGCGAGTTTAGTGCATTTCCAAGTGGGAATTTTCTAGTGGTTAATTTATTATTGCCAGTCACATTTTCATTAGGTTTTATGTTGTTGTCCCTTGAGTGGCGTCAGACCATTTGCATCAGTCTTGATGCCATGATCAAATTGCTTGTATGCTGTGTGAAAGGTTTTGTATTTATGATGCTGCAATGTGTGAGCAGAGAGAGAGGGTCTGACAGTTCCTAGCTGAGTGTGAAATAAGGTTGTTGCTAATTGTTTTGAGAATAGAAATTGTCATCAAGTACACTTGATGAGTTGCATGCTTCCAAGGATTTTATGCTAGCCAGCCTTGTATTTATCAGTCATCATGTGTATTGTTGCTACTATAAGGTGTTGAGTATGAGTTATTAGACAAGTTTTTTGCTAGTATAATAGAGGAATTTGCAGCTCATGGAGGAGACACTGAGGAATTTGCAACTCATGGAGGAGCACCTAACCGGCCGGTTAAGTATGGAACTGTCCGGTTCCTTAATTAACCGGCCGGTTAGGTCCGGTTAACCGGCCAAAACATGTGAGAAAAGGCTATTGACCGGGTTGCAAGGCAGAGAGCTGGTGAACTTAAAGGTTATGAATAATTTGTCGAACAGATGTATGACATAACTCCTAAGGTATGAAATATGTATATATGATCACATATATGTAGATGTTGATTATTTTCCCTTTTTTTAGTTGTAATAAATGTGTAAAATAATAACTTATATATAATTTATTATTTTACACATTTATTACAACTAAAAAAAGGGAAAATAATCAACATTTACATATATGTGATCATATATACATATTGCATACCTTAGGAGTTGTGTCATACATATGTTCGACAAATTATTCATAACCTTTAAGTTCACCAGCAACAATAGCAGAGAGCTGGTGAACTTAAAGGTTATGAATAATTTTTCGAACATATGTATGACATAACTCCTAAGGTATGCAATATGTATATATGATCACATATATGTAAATGTTGATTATTTTCCCTTTTTTTAATTGTAATAAATGTGTAAATAATAACTTATATATAAGTTATTATTTTACACATTTATTACAACTAAAAAAAGGGAAAATAATCAACATTTACATATATGTGATCATATATACATATTGCATACCTTAGGAGTTGTGTCATACATCTGCTCGACAAATTATTCATAACCTTTAAGTTCACCAGCAACAATGTAGCAGAGAGAAGAGTTGCATTTGAGTGTTCAAAAAGTCGTTCACTTTACCTTTTAATCAGAGGTACATCATAAATATCGTCACTGCTGTCTCCACCATCATCATCTGACTCACCATACAAGTCTTGGAGCATTTGATTTGTCCCATCATTAATGTGAACTGTCTCATTACTGTCATCATGATCTACCTCCATGGGATCATTAAAATTACCTTCATCATTCGCTTCATGTTCTTCACCTTGTACAACATCATTTCCAATACTAATATTTGTTGCAATATTCTCTTGTACTGGTGCAACATCATCTAATCTACTACTATTTAGCTGTGGAAGCTGGTTGATCATCTCCAAAAAGTTGGGGGGCAACTGTGCCTTTATGAAAATTACAAACATTAATAATTAAACATTAGTGCGCATATAAAAAATATTAAAATAATATAAAATTTTATGATATAATCAAAATGAAGATAGATAATTAATTACCACGGGATGATAGTCATTCGATCCACCATCAATGTGCCCATATTTCCTACAATGCACTGTTGTTGTTGCTATTAAAACTCTAACATTATTTCTCATACAACATTTTTTACAAGGGCAATAAACTTTTCCATCACCCCTTTCACCCTTTTGAATTGTTTTTCCAGCTCCAATGTTTTCTTCCATTGATGCAAATTATCCTATAAAGAAAACAATAAATCTCTCTCAATGGTGTAGAAAACCCAAGACTTGTTGAACTCAATGGGAGCTCAATATATAAGCAAAAAGAAAATAAAAGTGGGCATTTTACAAATTGTGAGCTTTTTACAAAATGTGGGCTTTTTACAAAATTGTGGGCTTTTTACAAATTGTGGGTTTTTTACAATTTGTGGGCTTTCTACAAAATTGTGGGCTTTTTACAAATTGTTTATATTTTTAATAAAATGTGGGCTTTTTACAAAATTGTGGGCTTTTTACAAATTGTGGGTTTTTTACAAAATTGTGAGCTTTTTACAAAATTGTGGGCTTTTTACAAATTGTGGGATTTTTTTATTCTTAATGCATTTTCTGTAGAATACTAAACAGATTTGTCCAAAATTTGAGATGCAAACTGTAGTCTCTACTACGTTTGGAAAATTGGAGGTTTATAAAAGATAAACTGTGAACAGAATTGTACCACTATGATAAGAAGCTGTCAAAAGCATTCCTTCTGCTTCACAAATGTGGAACTACCTTAGGAATGCTTATGGTTGATATAAATATTAGAGCATGGCAGTTAAATGTAGTAGTTTTGCTAAAATAATGAATAACAGCTTGAGAGTGCTCTTCAGATACTGTACGAATGCACCAAATTAAAGTTGTACCATTACTAAAGATAAATGGCCAAAAATAGTCAATTTTGATATCGTGAAGTTATGTCTTTCTCGGTAGCAAACTGGGGATAGGATGGCAAATATGAGAGAACTAAGTTTCAAGGACTAAAAAACCAAGGCCAACATAGTTCTGCCTTGAATCAGAGACAAAACAAAGCTGCCCAAAAAAGTGTTTGAGAGCACCCATTGAAGCTCCTATATATAGCAGAGTCAACATTTTCCTATTGAACAAGTTTGTATAGTCAAAGCCACAGCAAGAGAAGATAGCCATGATCCTAAATGAGAACCAGAGCCAAAGCTAAGACAGATCCACATTTAGCAGGATAAGACAGCCATAGCAAAGGATTTTACCACAGAACCAGATCATGAGAGATAGCAAGATTCTTGCTTCCACTGTGGAAATGTAGAAATTGTACAAGGGCTTTGCTTCCAGCAGATTTCATTGTGACAGTAATTGCTATGGTGTTGTAAGCGCTCATTAGTAGAATCTTAAAGCCATTATGGAATTCTTTTAACCTGGAGAGGGTTTTCTGTGGTTATAAATCCTCATGTTCAAATTCCATTGTGGATTGGTTGTGTTTGATATTATGTTTTTACTGTCCGCAGTTGAATTTTCACACAGAAAATTATCAGTCTAAAGCAGAGCAATTTTGCGATGTTTCTTTTGCTTCCTATTGTGAAGTATTTCGCTCAGAACTCCACTCGTTGTAATAGAGGTCTTGGGCATAGAACAGGGGACTTGGGTTTTTTGGAATCAAACTTCACGTTAAGATGATCATCTGAAGAATGGCACAGTGAGCCTTAGCATGGAGTTGGGAGTACCAATTTGAAGTGTAGGTAGGGCATTGTACAATAGACCAGTTAGATTTCTGGACCCTAATACAAAAGTTTCTTCTTCTTTCAAAACGTGTTTCTCCTTTTCTGTAACCAATGTGGGTCCTGTTCTTGTTTCAATTGGGGATGGATGAGCATTTGTTATTGCTCCAGATGATCACACTCTGGGTAGCCTTGGAGGCTATTTGGGGGTGATGAGTCCAATAGGTCTCAATGAACTGTTGCCCTCGCCGGGGAATACTATTGTAGTGGAATTTGATACTATTTTGGATGTTGAATTCCATGATCCTAATGGAAACCAGTACCTTCAGCTCTAGTACCTGTTCACAAAAGAGGGTGCCATAGTCATTCATGCGTGCAGAGAGGGTGAATTGTAGGCATTGCAACAGGAGGTGTTGTTGTTGTTGCATTGGCCACTAGATTGTTTGTCTGGTTCTGTTACAAGCGCAGAGTATTGAAAAGGACAGACAAATTTAGTTTAGATATTGTGAAATTGCCTCGGAAATTCACCTACAAAGAGCTCAGCAATGCTACGAAAGACTTTTTTTGAATATGATTGATAGTCGATAATTGCAAGCAAGGGTAATCCCCTTGTGAAACCCAAATTTCTGAGCATTTTCTAAAACCTGATGATGGAGTCATTGTAATGAACAAGCGCCTAGTTCAATATTACATCCAAATCTACAAATCACCAAGATCTATAAAAAAAATCCACAGTATCTGCCAACTAAGAAGAAGAGGCAGAAAATGCATTCTGCTTACCTATTCGAATAGTGGTTGGGGTTTACCACAGCAAAAATTTGATAGAGCCCATGTAGCATTTCTTATCATTGAAATTCTTGCAGTATCATTCAACTGGGCAAGCACCTGCCTCGTAGCTCCATGACTGAGGGCAAGATCCCTAAATGTTGCAGAGTCTCCAGCAATATTTCCCAAAGCCCAAACAGCCTTACATGAACATCATTTGAACTCAAAGTTGGGTAGTAGTTTTTTAAATCAAATTCCAAAATTACAGACGTATAAAGATAGTTGGGAAGAATAATTTTATGCCTCTAAAATGAACGTGCTACCTGTTCTTGAACATTATCATTCCCAAAGGTAAGAAGTTTCACAAATATAGGCAATGCCCCGTAATCAATCACAACCTTTATATTCTCAGAGGCTCCAAAAAAACCCAAATAGGGTCAACCCTACTATAGGAGGAAGGGCCTACAGTAAGAACTTACCATTTTGCAAGAACTGAGGGCGAATGTTGTTCTGCAAGAGCTTAGGGCGAATGCTGAGGGCGAATGATGTTCTGCAAGAGCTGAGGGAAAATGCTGAGGGCGAATGTTGTTCTACAAGAGCTGAGGGCGAATGCGTGCATGATATCAGACGTTAATGTAGTTTTTTAAAAATTCATTTTTATGTAGCGCGCATTTGATATTTAGCATTTCAAATCATTTTTATTTACATTTGATTTTTTCATTTCTAATACAAGTGACAAACAAATTTCTACAAGAGGTTGAAATTTTTACTAGAATAGCCATGAAAGACTAATTAAAATGGCTTAAAATGCAAGTGGAACTTCAAAATAAATGTAATTGAAGGTTCTCTCCACTAAATTTTGCAAAAGTGCTTACATTATTTAAGTTATCTAGGATATTTTTTTGTATTACACAATCAAAATTAAATAATGAAATAGTTGGGTAGTCTTATTGTTTCAAATTAGGACACAATTTTCAAATGGTGATGAAGTTTCATGTGATGATTAACTGACAATATTTTCCTTTCCTATCCTTGAAAAACTATACAAGGTTCCCTGTTGCCACATGAAACCCTAACTCATGTAGCAGCATAGGACCAGTCCTCCATTTTTCTCGTCATAAGGCATTTTGCACATATTTGACGACTAGAATTTGTGGATTCCCATTTTCCGTGAGGTGCTAGGAAGGATAGAAGACTTAATTTTGACGTTTGAATTTTTTTCAAAAACGTTCTTACGCCCTTTAAATTCCACTTACCAATAATTTTGCAACACTAGTCCTCTTCGCAATTGCAAGGTTGTACTCAAAAAGTAAGGAAAGTTAATTTTTTGGCTCACTCAATGATCCAAGTGGATACTGGTGGCCACCCACCTATTCCACTTGGGGCCCCGCCATTGTCTCTTTCAGTTTTTCAGTTTCGGCACAACTTACTATTTTTAGTAGTTTTTTGGGTCCTGAACTTCCGGAGCCGTTTTGAGGCCCTAAACGATGTTTTTTTGGCATCGCGCCTCCAGAAAATATCATTCCGTATCATTCTATTTCAAAATGATATCCTTGGAAAAAGTTTTATTCCTCGGATAGATCTTTCTAATGATGTATCATGTGCGTCAAACGGAGATAGTATGCGAAAGTTACGTCCCTAGGAAGTTGAAACACCAATTTACCCAAACGAGGCCCATAGTTTTGGCGCTTCATCTCCTAGGGTTAGGTTTTTGGATGTTTAGGGTTCTCCATTGTTTCTCAATAATAAATAGGCCCTCGAGCCTCATTGTAACTCAGTTCAGAGGCCTGTAGCCGCCACATCTCTCCTCAAAGATAACTACCAGCGCCCTAGCTAGTTTTATTTCCATTCTGTCTGTAAGCGAATTTCAGTTCTTTGATATTAATAAAATGAAGTGTTATTTCCGCTGCATCTTTGTATTTATGGTTATGTGTTTATTCTGTTGCATTCCTGCATAAATCAGGATCAGTGGTATCAGAGCAGTCTGCTTTTTCTCGATCCTTCTTTGCATGTCCCCAACGAGGTCGGGGTATAAGGATTTAGGGCTCGATCTGGTGGAACCTTTGCAAGATAAGCCTCGCAAACCCCGACGGACGCCCATGAGGGATGAAAATAAATATGAGAGAGCAGGAGATCCTATCAAAATATTGCTCGAGGAGGCCCTCGAAAAACAAAGGAACGTGATGATGGATAACTTTGCCCAGATCCTTCAACGGCTGCCCACCGGTGGCGCATATGCATCCAACAACCACTCTAGAGGTGCGACTCCTTTTAAGGTACAAGTAAATTTTGAAATTCCCATATTTGAGGGTCAAATAGATGCAGATGCCGTAGATAGATGGTTGAATCTATTATAAGGATATTTCTCGGTTCATGACTTTTCCGATAGGGAGAAGATTATTTTTGCACTCCTCAAAGCTGCACCCCATGTCAAGGATTGGTGGGCAACCCACTGTGAGAAAAAGGATGAGACAGAACCCTCTGTATTCTCAGCCATACCCACTTGAAATTATTTCCGAGACGCCATCAAGGAACAATACTATCCCATGGGGAGCTATGAGGACAAGTACATACAATGGACCACACTGCGGCAACAAAGGGATCAAGATGTGCATGAGCTGACGAATCTGTTCCATACCCTGTGCACCAAGTTGGGTATCAAAGATTCAGAGAAACATCTGGTGCTAAAGTATCGCAGTTGTCTCCACAGATACATTCAGGAGGAAATGGAGTTCCTCGACATCTCCTCGCTTGGTACGGCATACCGGTATGCTGCCAAGATTGAGCAGAAATTCAAACAGAAGAAGCGAGACTTTGGATCTGCGAATAAAAAGCAAGGGAAAGGTGCTCCCAAACCGCAGAACAAAGGACAGAGCCAAAGCATGGTGATTCAAGACAACCTGTCGAAGCCACAAGCAAAGAACAACACCGCAAAGCCAAAGAAGTACACGGGAAAGTGGTGTGAGTTCCATAAGAGCTCCACTCACAACACAAGTGAGTGTCGGTCCAAGCAGTCGCTGGTGGCCGAGATGCGGGCTTCTGAGTCAAATGCATGCTCTGACTTTGAATCAAAACCTGACAAGGGGAATGAAAAAGGGAAACAAATTATTGATGCGGAGCCCAATGCCACTGTTGCCACTACAAAGATCCAGAAGGAGGAACCAGAAGATCTGGAGGAGGAGGAACGTCTCTTCGATCCACTCCCGGATGTGGGTAAAGGGCTCCCCGGTACAGTTCATTGTCGACAATGGGAGCCAAAAGAACCTCATTTCGGCAGATGTCGTGAAGCGGTTGGGCTTGCCGACCACAGCTCACCCACATACATACACCATCGGGTGGCTTCACCAAGGACGAGATCTTCGCGTCAGCCAGCAGTGCCGCCTTCCCTATAGCATCAAGCCCTTCACAGATGAGGTATTATGCGACATTGCTCCTATTGATGTTTTTGATGTATTATTAGGACAACCATACTTGTGGAAGCGTCATGTGGTGTATGAGTCTCGGCCTCATGTTGTTATTGTTACTTTGGGAAATAAGTTGTACAGGATACCAGAGGTACCACCTCCTGCCACTATCTCTTTGGTTACTGCAAAACAATGCAGTAAGCTCATTTACCAAACTGGGAAATTCACTTTCTTGATGATCCACCCCCAGGGCAAGAAGAATACTATGGCCATGACCTCCAGACAAGGCTCCTCTGCATGACAACAACAAATGGATAAAGTTGTGGAGGAGTACGGCAAAATTTTCACCTCACCCACAAGGGTTCCTCTACACTGTCAGGTCAAGCACCCGATTGATCTGACCCCAGGTGCACCGCTACCCAACAGACCGATCTATTGGCGCTTTATTCTGGAGAATGATGAAATCGAGAGGCAGATTCAGGCGCTGCTGCAGAAGGGTCACATCCGACCAAGTTCATCGCCCTGTGGGAGCCCGATAATTTATTATTATGAAATCATAGTTCTAAATTATCTCTTATTCTGTGAGCAATGTAATCTATTAATTGTAAGCAGATTCATTAAAAAAATTCAAACTGATTTTAGCATGAATTATGACAATTTATATATTAATTGGTTTTTAAGAGTATTTGTATTATGTAGGAGCACTGGAAAGAAAAATCAGGACTTCATTTTCTGTTTTCCTTATTTTATTGGGCTGAACTGGAGAAAATTGAATATGAATAGTGATTTAATTGTAAGATCAATGGGCCAAGGCCATACATCAACATTGACCATAGTGGGGAAGTATAAAAGCATGGATATTCATGCAAGTATAGCTATTAATGTAAGATCAAAGTTAACTCTTAGCTTCACTAAATAAATAGAAGGCAAAGATCTAGAATCAACTGAAACTCACATGAAAAAGTAGATGAAAAATGTACAATCATCCAAGGGAGAGGTAATCTATAATTATCCAGTAAGACTCTTGGCTATGCCTTGAGACTAAATTACTAATTCTCAATATTTTTGAATAATCATCCATTGGAATTTAGTAGGAAAACCATAGTAAATCATTGTCCAATGGCCATGCAAAAATATATAAAAAATAATATTTGTTTGTTGTTTTTCAATAGGTGGACCATGATGGGACCATTGGGAAAATGGGGGTGTTTTTTTAATCATGGAAGTGAGGTTTAGTAGATTGATAGTCAAGTTACCTTTCCCTATAAATTTTCTCGATCAAGTTATTCATTCATCGAACTTTGATTCATTCCTACTGTTTTGATACACAATCCAATCCAGTTGAGTCTTGAGTCTTCTTTGAGAATGGAATTCATAGGTTGTCAAGAAAGAGGTTATCATGCACATGCACTCTTCTTTTCTTGGTATCTTTGTAACTATGTTCAGCCTGAGTTCTATATTTTTAAATTATCATAATAGTTCGTGATTATTAGGCTTTTATTTTGTCTTTTAAGAATTTTAATTTAATTATTATTAATCATTAAATTTAATATATATATATATATATATATATATAGTTATTATAGTTATTAAACTTTCAATAGAATTATTAAACTTTCAATGGTACATCAACTTTCATACATGAGAAAATAGATACTGACAAATGGTACATCATGGCCTGATTAATTTCACTCAGCAATTTCAAATGGTATAACATTTAGTCAATAGTAATCATCAATTTCTGCACACAGAGACTAATTTCTCTGGAAGCCTGAGATTTCTTTGGCTTGTTATTATTATAACTACATAGACATAATTAATAGAGAGATTGAGGATAGAAAAAAAATCTAGCGCTTAGTCTCCACTACTCAACATGATTTTGTGAGAAATAATACATAGATTGATTTCTCTGAGTGCCTTAGCATTCTTTGGCTCATTTTTTTAATCACAACAACAATAAAAAATGCACTAAGGATTTGTTCTTAGTCCGATTATGCATTTTTTAATAAGACATATTATGCAATATTAATAATAAACATAAATTTATTGCAATTTAGCGAAAGCTCGTTCATGTTTTTTTCTTTATATTGGAAGGTTACTTGATTTTTGAAGTAATTTTTAGTAGATCATAGCATATATTGAGGAAATATTAATTTGACAAGAATCAGTTATTTCTCTTGAAACTTTAAGTATTAAAGTTCCATGACACAGATATATCACACTCCAAAATCCAAAGAAAATGGAAGAGCGTTCAATTTTTTAATCAAACTTTTAATGGTGAAGGGTTAATTTATTACGAGAACGTCATTAATGAAGTGCAAAATTTTAAACGTAACATTTATTGACTAGAAAAATAATGACCAAATTGTCAAAAAAAATTGTGTGACGGGTAAAGAAAATTCAAATTCCAACCCTGCCTGCCACTTTTTGGTGAGTGGAGGTTATTCACTTTTCATTTACAGCTTACCAGGTTACTCATGTTACCAATATTTTCACATGGCTCACTTTTAGGTGACTACTTATTTTACTTCTTCTTTATAAAGAACAATTGGTAGATAATTGTATATATTATTTGAAATCTATAACAAATCCAGGCAACAAAATTACAACAAATAGAAAATTGTGCAAAAAATTCACCTGGGCACTACTAATGTGTGGATACCCTATCATTTCTTAGATCCCCATAACTTACCAACACCTACTATATTGGTATACACATAATATGGCATTTACCTAAAGTATTTCATATGTATCTAGAAGTAAATAAGTTGTATGACAATTGTTATGGCAAATATAAGATGTGTATTATAGTTTATATTTCAATTTTTCTTAAGTAGCATGCATGTGCGGTTCATATAGTGACTACAATTACCAAATATATTGCAGTGAAGATGTGAAGACGATCTCTCATTAGGTCATAATTAATTAAAGCATCATTAATTAGCTTTCCAAATGAATAAAATATGTTAACAAATTAGTAAAAACTAGGAAAACAAATCATGCTTTAAAAAAATATGGCACAATGAGTCACACTCTGAGATTTATTTAATTACTCATCAAATGTCGCTACAACATATATATGATCACCATACCATATAAATGGGACATGTGACCATAATTTTGGTTTCGCCAATGACATTCCACATCATGAGCATTGTTTAGGGTTGATTGTGTTGATTTTTTTTAAACAAATAATTTATACATTTTATGGAAATTATAGACACAATTTATAATCACATTACAAGATCATGATGTATGGATATTCCTTATCATTTCTTAGATACTAACAACTTACCAACACCTAATAGATTGATATACACATCATATAGAATTTACCCCTAGAATGTCACATGTATCCTAAAACAAATTAGTTGTATGGCAATTGTTATGGTGCATATATGATGTGTATTACAGTTTATCTTATAATTTTTTTGAAGTAGCATACAACAATTTACATAGTGATATGAGAACCACTCTCTAGACTATACATCGATTTTGTACACATGGCTTTTCAGTTGCTTTTTAAGATATATCATTGGTAATGCTCACATGATTATATAATGAACCATTAAGTTGAACTATGAAATTATTCCTCACAAAACACACACATATTGATGAATTAATAATTTTTCTCATATAATTTTTTTAATCTATTTTGAAAAAAAATAAAAAAATTATATATAATTATTTCTAAGAAGAACAAGAGAGAGTTCCTTATAATAGCGACGTTTGGAGGCAGTCGTCACAATAGCGACGCTTTGGGGCATAGTGTCGCAATTGCAACGTCTTCCTCCAAACATCACAATTGCGACACTTTGTCTAAGTGTCGGTATTGCGACACTTTTCTCGGTATAGCGACGCTTTCCCAAGATCAATGGCCCAAAGTGAACCCGATAACTTACCTTTTCCCCGCACCTTTCCTTTTGATCGTGGCCGTTTGCTCATTGAATCCAGATCCGACGGCGTTAATACATTTTCGCGCTCATAAAGTAATCGTTTGATGTTTTGGCAAAGCCGTGCGAAATGGGTGGTTTTTCCAAACCACCCGCACTTACGTGTCGCCACCACGTTGTATCGCGTTCGGAAAGCTAGTTTCCACTTACCACCATTTACCCTCGCGAATACCACTGGCGGTATTCCCTAAACCTCACCCGTTTAACTCGAGTTTAATGTCATTTAACTATGGTTATACCATCGTTTAATACATTAAAATTATATTTTTCATTCAAATTTTCACCTTTTCGCTTTAAACCTGTAAAAACATTACAGAACCATTTTTCCTCAAAATCACGTCGTTTGAACCCTGAGAAACTTTGCAGAGCCATTTTCAACCTACTAGTACCATTTTTCGACGCCCATTGCCCTGAATTTCCATTAAAAAGTACTACATTGTCCTCTGCGAAGCCATTTTCAAAAAATTGAAGACTGAGCACCTCTGCAATGTCTTCAACCTAATTCCGCTGGTTCTCCAGGTACTTTTCTTCGAACTTGCCCTCTGAAATTTCAAAATTCCTGTCGATTTCAAATAATTACCAAAGTTACTGCAAAAAAGTGTCCATTTTTCAGGGGAAACTCTGTCAAAATTTCCCTGGAATCCCTAATTGCCCTTTCTCGCAGTTTTTTCCATACCCTGGTCTGTTTTGTTGTTGAAATCGATTTTAAATACACGCTCTGAGCTTTAAATTCCTTGCATTTCCTAAAAACCCTGCTCAGAAACCCCATTTTCAGTAGAAATTCGCCAAGAAACCCCTGTTTCTCGTAAAGGAACTTAGCAAACCGTTTAAGCTTGCTTCGTTCATATTAAAAATGACCAAGAAACAGGTAACCCCCAAGAATGGAGGCCCAAAATCTCAAAATAATTCTTCTGCAAAGATTCCTCAGCCTCTGTCCTTCAAAATTGACAAACCAACTCCTGCACTCACGGCTGATTCTACAGATGTGGTCAGACCAGTCCAGCCTCCATTCATTTCTCCAGAGAACAGCCCTTTAGTTGATCTAGAGTATAGAATACTAGACCCTAATGTAGAATTTAACCTGCTTGATGTCTATAATTGGTGCTATGGCAAATCAATGGAAAAGGCTGACAAATATATTCCAATTTGGGAATCCAATCTGCCTAGATATATTGTCCCTCTCACTCATTCTGTTCCTGAATTTATCAGATTATGCCAAGCCTATTATATGCCAGAATAAAGATGTATTGTAAAAAAAGAAAAAGACATCCTGTTTTACATCACTGAAGAGTCGATAAATTCCATGCTGCAAATGAATCATGACCCCAATTCTACTTCCCTATCAATCGAAGATTTAACCCAACTATATCTTGAATTGGATTTCAATACTAGATTCAAAATATACAAGACTTTTTGTCCAAATCAAGTTGATATTCCTAAGTTATATCCTCCTTTCGACACCATTTATTTCCCAGATGAAACTAGATAGATTTTCTCAATGCTCTGCTTCATACTAGGATACACCAGTGATGAATTCACTAATGTGGCTATCCTAGGTTTTCTGTCAACTCTAAGCCCTGGTCAATCACCATCCATTCAGTTAAATTTTGCTATATTTATTGTTGAAAGTATGCATTATCAGTTATCCAGATTATCAGAAGAAGGAGTTTTCAAATACTCCTCTTATCTACTCCACCTCTTCCTAAATTATCAAACAGATAAGTTTCCAATTGAATGTCAGAAAGTGGATGCAGAAGGAAAAGTTCTATCAGTAGTATTTTGGTCATCTATTCTAAGGAAATGGAACAGAAAGTATAGTTTTACAGGTTTCAATGACTCATTTATAGCCCCTGCTATGTATCTCTTGGAAAAAAAGGAGATCCCTAGGATCAATGATGAGACAAGAAGAATTCTACAGTTATCATAGGGCTACAAAACTGGAGATTGGTATTTATATAAAAATCATATAGAAATCAGAGTGTATGGCTCATCCCTGGCCCCATATAAGTTACCCAGATTTCTTACTACAAGAATATTTGCTTTAGAATATCTGATACAACTATTGAATGTAGATGAAATCAACTTCATAGCTTCCAAGAAAAAGACCCAATTTAAGCTGAAAAATCAAATTGGGCCATTCATTGTGAATAACAGAGAAGCTGCCAATGAGATAAATGTCAAACTTAAAGAGTATAAGTTCCCATGTAGTTTTACATGGAAGTATGACCCACAAGGTATTTGGAGTGCAACAAGGGTAAAATGTAAGTTGCATGTTTACTTGCATGATCCTAAGCCCCATATTGAAAGATATGTAAATAAAATTGAATGGGATCCAAACACCCTATCTGATGATGATTCACAAGCAGTACAGGTAATACAGGTAGACAGTGGCAAAGGCAAACAAATTGAACAGACACGGGTGGCTTCTACAAGCAAAGATATTGATAATGTACATAAAAGAGACAGAGAAGGAGATAGTTTCATAGCTGAGACTATTGAGGACATAAAATTCAGAACTCCTTATAGTAAAAGAAGCAAGTCAACAGAAGAAGAAAAGGATAAGGTTGTAAATATTGATATAGATGATGAAGCAACAATAATAGTCACTCAAACATTAAAAGAGCTTCAAAATGTAAAAATTGGAACACAACAAAAAGATACAATCATGAAGGAAAACCAGGCTACTGTCGATTTTCCTCCTTCTTCTCAGGAAACTGACAATACAGAGTCAGAGATTCAGATCAGATTCAAACAGATTAAAGAGAAGAATGAAGAGATCAAGAATCAATCTCATTCTATATTTCTTAAGGAAAAGCCTGGAAACAAAGACAGGCTTCTTTCAGCATTTGATTATTCATCCAATAAATTGGTAATGTCATTCTTGAAGCCTACAGTGGTTGAGCCAAAATCAGTGGCAGATTATTCCAAAACAGATTTTGAAGTGGATGCAGATGTCATTCATGAATTAGATCAAATTGAATTTCATAGGAGCAATATTGAAATGCTATATTCCAAAATTTTCAGTAAAACTATGAAATCAATTAGGCTTGAGAAAACAGTGCTCAACCTCCAAAATCAAATGAAGTTGGACAAAGCCTCACTGCATGCTAATAATTTAAGAATAAAAGCACTAGAAGATATAGTGATTGAAGCAGGGGGTGACCCAGCCAACATTGAAGGGGAAAAAGTCTTAATTAAACAGAAAAATGAGGATATAGTTGCTCTTAGAAAACAATTGAAGTTGCCTCAGAGTGAAAACTCTCAAGCAAGAGAAATTCTACAGCAAAAAACAGAGAATGTTGATTTAAAGCAGCTTGTACATCAAAGGACAGATCATATAAAAACAATGGAAAGTCGAATAGAAGCTCTAATGAAAGAGAATGAAGAACTAAGAAAAGCACAACCAATGGTCATTCCTACAGTGATCCCCACTGTAAACACTACTATACCATCTACTTTGGCAGAACACTTGGCACCGAAAGGAGTACTGGCAACTGCAGTGCCAATTACTTCTCTAATCTCTGCCTCTTCTTCTTCATCCTCACAGAGGAGCACACTACAACACCAAGATAAAGAGATTGTTAGTTTGAAAGGCATTATTAATAATTTAGAAAATTCCAAAAATGATGCCTTGATTACTTCTAAAGGACATGAGCAAAGGGTCGATCGACTACAAGAACAGGTAAATATTCTGTAAGCACAAGTAAATCTTATAGATCAAGTGGCCTATATAAAAAATCATTTATGGACCAAAATTATTGAAGGCATTCATTCTCAATGGCCTTCAATTCGAATAATTTATGAACAGATGGAGTTACTTCAAGTTGCTAGTGCAGAGATTAACAAGACTAAGAGGGAAATTGACAATAAACCAGCCCAAGAAATCCAACTCATAGCTTTTTTAAACAGTAAAACCAGGGAAGAGTTGGAAGAATTGAAAATTGTTGATAGAACAGAAACCATTCTTCAAATCAAAAAGGTCCTGAACAAAAGAAACATAATGAGTAATTTAGAGGACCGGTGTAAAGACATTAATGTATCCATCTCAAGATTTTTAGCCAAATACAAAACATTGTCAGAAGCAGGTTTGCCCGATATTCACGCATTGAATGACAAGTTAATGCCTCAGAAAGATTATGATCTCAAAATCAGAAATCGTGCAAAAGAGCAAGCCAGACAACCACTGCCTCAAGGATCACCAACTGGCAAAATACTTCTTCAGTATTTTGAAAATATGTTCTTTCTAGATAATGAGATCAGGCATATGTTCACTATCAAGCCTAACTTTGCCAAGTATACAGAGGTAGATGAAATTTACAGAAAATTGAAGACTATGAAGATCCCCTCTGCAGAAAAGTGGCAAGAATTCACAGATCTGTTGTGAATTTAATGGATAAAAAATAGGAAATTCACTGGGAAATTCATTTTTTACTGTTACCTCAAATTGTAAAAATACAGGGTTAAAGTGCACAACAAAAATCAGTTCAAATTAGAATAATCAGTTCTATTTTTGCTTGTAAAAAGGTAACAGCTTGCAAACTGTTTTGCAACTGCCCTCTTTTTAAGTTTTCTTTCCTATTTTTTATTAAAACATTATCTCAATTCCTGAGATATTTTGTAAACATTTTTTTGTATAAATACTTCACAATTCGAAGTATTCAGTGTGAATAAAATTTCTCAAGACAACTATAGTCTTATTTGCTGGTTATATTGAAGTTGGTGAGTCAATTAGTGAAAGCAGCAAACTGGAAAGAGATCAAAGACATCATAGCTAAGGATTCTCGTGGTGACAAGATAAGTCTCATTTCTTTCCTTGTTTTCAGTGTATTTATTTAAAGTTTACATTCATTCATATTATGTTTTTCTAGTCTATAATGATCAACTAAGGAAAAATTAAACAGGATTAGTGATAATAAGCTCCCTGTTTCGAAACTTGTTGGCATTTTAATGTTTTCTACTTTGTTCGTGCTCTCTACTTGGCCATTGGCCTGTGGGTGATATGGAGCTGTAATCTTGTGCTTAATGTGGTAATTTTGCAATGTTTCAGCTAATTTATTACCTACAAATTGTGGTCCTCCATCTGTGATTATGTCCCTTGGGAGACCATAGCGCACAAAGATTTGGAAAAGAAACTGTACTACAGAGTCCTCTGTAGCTTTTGAAAGTGCCTCTGCTTCGACCCACTTAGTGACATATTCGGTTGCAACTAGGATGTATGTTTTTTGGTTTGAGGGAGGACTAATAGGTCCAAAAAAATCAAGTGCCCAGCGTTCAAATGGTTCAATCACTAGTTGAGGGTTCAAATGCATTTCATCAGACTACCCAGGGCGTCCTTCCCTTTGGTAGCTATCACAGGCCTGCACAAATTTTTTGGCATCCTTAAAGATAGTAGGCCAGTAATAGCCTGTTCGTAAAACCTTATGGGTAGTTCTACGGTTCCCAGTTAGATCCCCTTCTTCAATCTTCTTATCTGTAGCTTAAGGATTCTTAAGTGCCCTTTTGCTCAGATTCCATCCACTCCATCAAATCAAGCCTATACATAGCCTTAGAAGGTCACCTATCTTGCCCTTAGCACTTTTTCATCTCTGAGCCTTATTTCTTAGTTTTGCTTGCCTAGAGAGTTGACTCCATTGCCCAATATTCTGGTAGATCCTTCTGGTTTACCTTGAAATATCTTTATTCCCACCAATCTTTTAAAATAAAACCCAAATACACAATCATAGCTAGCCTAATATCTGTTACTAAAACAAAGCTAAATCATACGGAGAGATCCCTCTCTGGAGTTCAAGAAGGCTAGATATTGAATTCCCAAAGCGGTTCTTGGTTACCCCTGGTGTTCTTAACTACAAAAATCCCTATCCCACAATCTGAGAATTACTAGGGTGATAACAGGCCTTGGGGGTATTATGATCCTTGGAGGAAACTCCCACAACTAGAAGAGTTGACAGAGAAAATTGGATCGAGTACAAAGGTGTGGCAGGTGGGTTTTACCCTGCACCAATTGTTATGGTGCATATATGATGTGTATTACAGTTTCTCTTATAATTTTTTTGAAGTAGCATACAACAATTTACATAGTGATATGAGAACCACTCTCTAGAGTATACATCGATTTTGTACACATGGCTTTTCAGTTGCTTTTTAAGATATATCATTGGTGATGATCACATGATTATATAATGAACCATTAAGTTGAACTATGAAATTATTCCTCACAACGCGCACACACACAGATTGATGAATTAATAATTTTTCTCATATAATTTTTTTAATCTATTTTGAAAAAAAAAATTATATATAATTATTTCTAAGAAGAACAAGAGAGAATTCCTTACCATATCTTCGTAAAACATATAATAGCAAGAAAAATAATCTATTGAAATTTCATTTCCAAACATATTCATGGAGTAAAATGAAGATTAAAAGGAGATATTCATGGATTTACCTATAACATCACCTCATAATTAAGAATGTAAATGTACAATATTGATGATACATAGGTTGGGAGAAAATTAATCTATTGAAATTTCATTTCCAAACATATTCATGGAGTAAAATGAGGATTAAAAAGAGATATTTATGAATTTACTTATAACATCACCTTATAAAAGTGTAAATGTACAATATTGATAAAATTTATTTATATATGATAAATAATAAATCTGTATCTCACATATATCATATAATCTTATAAACAAACAATTGCACCATGGGTGCAATCCTCAAAACTTTTAAACTGTCTAATGTATATGTACCTATTTAAAGTATTCGGGGCCCACATTACAAATGCCCAAAGTGAAATATTTGCACATATGTTATATATGATCCAATGGTTTAAATAACTATCGGGCTGTGAAACAAAACTTATAACAAAATATTAATAAAACTATATCATACGTCCAGACTTCAAAAAAAATAAACCCGATTTCAATCACAAATTCGCGTTCCAAAATAGCCTGCTGATGTCACCTTAATTTGTGACGTGAAAACTTCATATAATACGCCATATAAAAATTCGGGTCCGTTTTTTGGCTTTGCGTATGGAGGAAAACTGTGACGCAAAAATCAAATTAATTCCGCCCTATAATGTTTCGGGTCCGGAATTCCACAATGCAGACGGGCCAAAAAATAACGCGATCGAATCGCCTGCTTCCACGTGGATGGCCGATTTGGTCTGTGGTCTGTGGGACCACATTCTTCTGAATTAAAATCTCCCGTGTTTACTATTAAATTGCTCTGTTTCCAAAAAAATATAGTGATATGTTTTTAAGTGTGCAGGGACTGTGATTTCAAAACCAAAATTGATTGTTCATCAGTTTTAGAAAGCGGTTGTTTGACATAGCCATTCAAACAGACTTAGAAAGCGGCCACAGGACAGGGTAGTTGAAATTAATATTTCAACATCCCTCATTCACTGAGAATACCCTCCTTGGTGCCTTCTTCGCCGGAATACGATGTATTCATCAACAGTCATGAACCCGATGTCCGTTTCTTCGCTAGGCATCTTCACAACAGTCTTGTTACCAGAGGATTGTGAGTCTTTCTCGACAGCATAGAATTGCAAGCTGGACAATCCATACCTTCACAAATCAAAGACGCAATTAAGGAGCTTCTCTCATTATTACTATTTTCTCTCCAAATTATGCGCAATTGCAAAGGTGCCTCCATGAACTACTCCTCGCGCTGCTCTGTAAGCCGACCATTTTTGCAAAGGCATATAACTGTCATTTATTGCATATAAATGTCGTTATACCGACGGCGGCTGGAGCGTCGCTATTATAGTCGTCGCAAGAGCGACAGTTCAAGGACGGACAAAAAGTGGTTCTTCATAACGTCACAATTCCGACGCCTTGACAACGTGTCGCAATACCGACACCTTTTCCGTCGCTTCCAAAAAAGCGTCGCTCTTACAATGCCTCCAAACATCGCAATTGCGACACTTTGAAATTGTGTCGCAAACAAAGCGTCGCTATTGCGACGAATGCCTCCAAACGTCGCAATCGCGACACTTAGACATTGTGTCACAATTGCGACGTTTGGAAGCAGTTGTCGCAATAGCGATGCCTTGGGGCATAGTGTTGCAATTGTGACGTCTTCCTCCAAACATCGCAATTGCGACACTTTGTCTAAGTGTCAGTATTGCGACACTTTTCTCTAGACGTCGGTATAGCGACGGTTTCGGGCGGGATTGAAAAAATTTGGGGAAATTTCCGACATTTGGTCAAAAGTGTCGAAACTAAGTGTCGGAATTTCTGCCAAATGTACTAGTGAGCCAATGCATCAGCAAAAGTGTTTGAATTTCTTGAAATGTGTCGATATTCAATGTAATCAAATTTCCTTTCCAAGAGACGAACCCTTAAAAAAATTCTTAACATGGATGGACTTCTAACTGCATAGACACTGTTTAAATGTAATACAATGAGCTGTGAATCTAACCTAACAATCAAACGTCAAATGCCAAATTAAATGACATAAGATAATAGTTCTATGATTGCACTATATTCTGCTATGTTATTTGTTGTTTGAACAAGGCAAATACCATGAATAGAAAGTAACACATCAATGGGTGAATAGATGACCCAGGCTACGGAAGACAAATTCTCAGTACTATGACAAGCATCGTCAGCAAAGCCAATGTAAGCTTGAGGTAACATCAACATCTAAAATATCAAGAGTAATCAATATAAGTAGGAAAAGTAGTAGAAATTAGTAAATAACAATAACTAATATATGACACACACTAATAAAAATTATAATTAATGTACAAGAAATATCTCCACAAGGTAAATCATGCATAATATCACTTCATATAGAGACCTTTTCTGGGCTCTCCTAAAGACACACTATCATAATCAACTTATTCATAGGCATATTTTGCAAGTACACGTTTAATAATCTAAGGTCCATGCCACATAGGTTCGAACTTACCAGCAGCTAGCTTATCATGTGCTTGATCGTAAACCAAAACTAGGTCTCCTTCTAATTAGACATGACAATTAACGCTTTGATCATATTGTTCCTTAACATGTTTTTTATGAGCTTTGACAGCTAGTGCAACGATGCGGAGAGTTTCATCTAAATATCATAATAATCCAAGTGGATATTAGTGGCTATCCACCTATTCCATTTGAACCCCCACCATCGTTTCTTTCAGTTCTTTAGTTTCAACACAACTTACTATTTTTAGCAGTTTTTGGGGGTCCTGAACTTCTAGAGTTTTGAGGCCCTAAATGAAATTTTTTGGGAAAACCAAGAGAAACATGGAAGTTCCTTCAATGTTAATCACATAAAAATTTTTATTCCTCGGATATATCTTTCTAACGAGGTATTGAGTGTGTCAAAAGAAGATCATATGCCAAATTTATGTCCCCAGGAAGTTGATGTACCAATTTATCCAAACGGGCTCCATAGTTTTAGCTCTTCATCTCCTAGGGTTAGGTTTTTGGATGGTTAGGGTTCTCCATTTTTTCTAAAAAATAATAGGCCTTCGAGCCTAACACGGTTCATAGGCTTGTATCCACCACATATCTTCTCGGAGATAAGCTACCAACGCCCTAGCTAGTTTATTTTCATTATGTCTGTAAGCATATTTCTGTTATTTGATATTAATGAATTGAAGTTTCCATTTCATTGCATCTATTTGTTTATGTATATTTATATATTTTATTATGTTCCTGCATAAACTCAGATTAGAGGTATCAAAGCGGTCTTCTCTTTCTTTCTTTTTCTTTGCATGTCCCCAACGAGGTCGGGGTATAAGGAGTTAGGACTCGATCTAGTTGAACTCTTGCAAGATCAGCCTCGCAAACCTCGATGACCTCCCATGGAGAAATAAAAGAAAGACAAGGGAGCAGGAGATCCTATCAAACTATTGCTTGAGGAGGCCCTTGAGAAATAGAGGAACACAATAATGGACAACATTTCCCAGATCCTTCAACAATTGCCCACCGACGACACATCTACATCCAGCAGTCACTTTGGAGGCACCACTCCTTTCAAGGTACAAGTCAACTTTGACATTCTTGTATTTCAAATCCAGATAGATGCAGATGTCGTAGATAGATGGTTAAATTTGTTGGAAGGTTATTTCTCGGTCCATGATTTCTATGACCGAGAAAAGATTAATTTTTCACTCCTCAAAGTCATCCCCCATGTCAAAGACTAGTGGGAAACGTACTGTGAGAAAAAGGAAGAGAGGGAACCCTCTCTGTTCTCGAGCGCACCCACTTCGAATTATTTTTGACACAACATCAAGGAACAATATTACCCAGTGGGGAGCTATGAGGACAAGTACATGCAATGGACCACGTTGCGACAACAAAGGGAACAAGATGTGCACGAACTGATGAATTTTTTCCATAACATGCACACAAAGTTGGGTATTAAAGATTAAGAGAGACATTTAGTGCTCAACTACCATAGTTATTTGCACAAATACATTTAGGAGGAAATGGAGTTCCTCAACATTAACTCACTTGGTTGGGCATATTGCTATGCCGCCAAGATTGAGCATAAATTGATGTTGAAGAAGCAAGACTTTGGATCTACGAATCCGAAGCTAGGGAAAGGCACCCTCGAACCATAGAACAAGGGGAAAATCCAAAGCAGGGCGACTCAGAACAACACCAAAAATCCAAATAAGGACACGGGGAAGTGGTGTGAATTTCATAACAGCCCCACTCACAACAAAAATGAGTGTCAGGCCAAATATTCATTGGTAACCGAACTAAAGGCAACCGAATTAGATGCATGTTCTGATCCTAAGTCGGAACCAACCAAGGGAAATGAAAAAGGGAAGCATATCATTGATGTGGATCCCAGTGCCATTTTTTCCACCACCAAGCTCTAAAGGGAGGATCCCTAGGTTCCAAAGGAGGGGGAGCACCTCTTCCATTCGTAGATGTGGGTGAAGGGTTATCTACTACAATTCCTTGTTGATAGTGGAAGCCAAAAGAACCTCATTTCAGCAGAGGTCGAGAAGCGGCTCGGCCTACCAACCATAACACACCTGCAACCGCATACCATTGGGTGGCTTCATCACGGAAGACATCCTTGCGTCTGCTAGTAGTGTTGCCTTTCGTACAACATCAAGATATTCACGGATGAGGTATTGTGCGATGTTTCTCCTCTTGATGTGTCTGATGTATTATTGGGCCAACCATACTTTTGGAAGCGACATGATTTGTATGAGTCTAGGTATCATTCTGTTGTTATTACATTGGGAAATAAATTGTATAGGATACCAGAGGTAGTACCGCCTCCCACCATCTCTTTGACTACTGCAAAACAATGTAGTAAGATTGTTTCCCAAACCAGAAAATTTATTTTCATTGTAATTCTCCCATAGGGAAAGAAGAAGATTTTCACTACTGCCTCAAAACAGGGATCCCCTACTCAACAACAACAGATGGAAAAATTTGTGGAGGAATACAAGGACATTTTCTCCTCACCCACAGAGGTTCCTCTACACTATCAGGTCAAGTTCTCCATTGATCTAACCCCAGGCAGGTCACCACCTGATGTTTCCATACCTCATGCGACCACACAGAGAAAATCCACACATGTACTGTCTGAGGCTAATAAAGAAACCAAATTCATTGAACGCATCTAACACGTCCACCAGTAGGTCCACGACATATTCGACAAATCCAATACCAAGTACAAGTGGCACCATGACAAGCATCGGGTGCCACACAACTTCCAAGTGGGAGAAAAAGTGGGGCTACATTTGCTAAAGGAGCTCCTTGCTAGACCCCACCGCAAGCTTCACCCGCTCTGATATGGGCCATACACCATCACCAAGGCAAGTGGCTCACTAGGGACCAAGTTTAGTATATTTTTCTTCATCTCATGGAGGAACTCAACGCAATGGGGACCATTTCTTACTAAGAGGGGAGGAATGATCTAGGTGGATATTTGTGGCCACCCATCCATTCCATTTGGACCCCCACCATCATTACTTTCAGTTCTTCAATTTCAGCACAACTTACTATTTTTAGCATTTTTTTGGATCCTGAACTTCTGGATTCATTTTTAGGCCCTAAATGATGTTTTTTGGGAAACCTGGGAGTGACGTGGATGTTTCTTTAATGTTTCCCATATCAAAATTTGTAGTCCTCGGATAGATATTTCTAACGATGTATTGAGTGCATCAAACGAAGATCATATGCCAAATTTACGTCCATGGGAATTTGATGTACTAATTTACCCAAACGGGCCCATATTTTTGGCACTTCATCTTCTAGGGTTAGATTTTTGGATGTTTAAGGTTTTACATTATTTCTCAAAAATAAATAGGCCTTCGAGCCTCATTATAACATAGTTCATAGGCTTGTAGCCACCACATATCTTCTCACAAATAAGTTATCAACACCCTAGCTAGTTTATTTTTCATTATGTCTATAAGCATATTTTTGTTATTTGATATTAATGAAATAAAGTTTTATTTATGTTGCATATTTGTGTTTATGTCTATTTCTATATTTTATTGCGTTCCTACATAAATCTGGATCAGCTAAGTATAACAAACGTTCTTCCTCTTCAAGGGTAGCTGGTAATAATTCAATGGCTAGTTTTAATGACAAAATTTTACATTCAATTGGTAAAACAACTTCCAAACCGTAAATGAGTTGGAAAGGGGTAAAAATAGTAGATGTTTTTTTAGATGTAGAATATGCCCACAAGGCTGAAACAATCATGGTATGCCAGTAATTTTTATGAATTCCAACAATTTTCTTGATCATATTGGTCAAAAATTTGTTTACAACTTTAACTTGGCCTTTTTCCTGTGGGTAATAAGGTGTATAATTTTCATGGTGTAAGCCGAGCTGAGCGAAAACTTCAGTCATCATAATGTTTTGAAAGTGGCTGCCATAGTTCGTAATGATGGCTTGGGGTACCCCGAACCTATCAATCAATGGTTGAATATGAAAATAGTTGCATTTTAACCATCGTTCTTAAATGTAGGCATCGCCTCAGCCCATTTAGTAAAATAATCTACAGCTAAAATAATATACCCATGACCCCCGACCAAGTGAGGGTTACATGTAACGAAATCGATGCCCCATTTTTCAAATGGACCGACACCTATGATTGGGTGAAGAGGAGCTGGATGTGCACACATCATTCGATCAAAAATTTGGTAATTGTGAAATTTTCTAACCACAATTATGTAATCTTTAAAGAGTGACAACCATAAATAGCCAGCGCGCAGTATATTTTGGGCAGTGGAAAAACCATACATATAACCACGACATTCTCCAGAATGACATTCATTTAATGCCTTCTCATATTCTTCATGTGTTAAACAACGTCGGAAAACAGAATCGACACCATGACGATAAAGAGTATTTTGAACAATATTATATTGTTGGGACTGGTATCAGATTCTACGATAATCAGATCATGATATTTCAAGACGAAAATTTTGGGTTTCAATATATATGATGATATCTACATACCAAGGATCCATAGTACTGATGAGAAACATAGATTCATCGAGAAGATTATCTTCTGCCACGGTTTTAGATTCAGTATGGGGAAAGTCACATAATAGCTTAACAAATACCAATGATTTCTTTTATTTAGATTTTTCAAATTCCAAATAAAACTCTTGTAGGATCATCAATCCATTTAGAGTACTTGCCCCCTACCAGTTTTCTAGTGAAAATATATTTCATAGGGTTGCAATCAAAGATCATGGTTGTTTTGTGTAACAATAAGTAGTGACGAAAACAATGGACAGCTTGAACAGATGCCAAGGAAAATTTCTCCACATGTGTGTATTTAATACTGGTAGGTGTAAGATTCCGAATAAAATAATAAATCACATGTTCAGCGGTAGAATCATCGTCTTGAACTAATACCATTCCTATGGTAGAATTAGATGCAACTAAATACAAAAAGTAGTCTCGGTGATATTTAGGTGGATGCAATAACATGTGTTTGAGTGCATCAAAAACTTTTTGAGCAAGCTCATCCCAAAAGAATGGAATGCCTTTTCTCAGCAACCAGGTAAAGCCTTTAGTCAGCTCCACATAGTTAGAGATAAATCAGTGTAAAAAATTTGGTTTCCCTTGCAAACATTGGAGTTGACGAAGAGTAGAAGGAGGAGGTAAATTTATGATAGCCTTGACCTTAAGAGGATTGACAGAAATACATTCCTTAGAAAAGATAAATCCCAACAATCATCCTAATTGTACACAAAAAACACATTTTTGTGGATTAAAACGAATATTGTAATTCCTACATCAGAGGAAAATATCTTGTAAATGCGTAGGATGATCTTTCCATCTCATGGAATGGGTCGGTAAGTCATTCAAGTAGGGTTGCACAATATGTTTGATATCGTGAAATGTGTAAGACATGGCCCTTTGAAAAGTAGCGCCAATGTTCTTTAAACCAAAAGGTAATTTGCGATAGGCGAAACTTCCCCATGGAAAAATAAATGCAATTTTGGGCTGATTGACAGGGAGTATGTTTATTTGATTATATCTGAAAAATCCGTCCATAAATGAAAATATTTAATTACCGACACAATTATCAACAATTTGGTTTATGTAAGGGATAGGATAATTGTATTTGGGACAAGCCTTATTGACATCCCTATAATCAACAGATACTCTAATAGTTCCCTCTTTTTTGTTCACTGGAACAATATTAGATACACAATTGGTTAAGGGAATATGATAAATAAAACCTGCTCGAAGTAATTTTGCAACTTCAACCTTAATAGCATCTGATTTTCATGTATGGATTGGACACAATATTGATCTAATAGGTGCCCAATATTTGTCTAATTTGTCTGGTTGGGATATATGTGCCTAACTATGCTTCTAGAAATCACTTTTATTTTTTACTTTAATTTGAGTCAGTTGTGAAGTTTTTAATGGAAAACAGAGCGCAAAACTGCACAGTGATTCTTGGCATAGCACATGCGCAGAAATTGACTAGAAAAAGTGTGAAAGTCATACTTAAGAAGTTAAAGAGCCATTTTACCCAAAATTCATGATTTGGTCGAGGAATATGAATGTTTGACTTGAAAGGGAGTATACTGGAACATAAGTATGGATGATGATTGATCCACTTTTATTTTCAAGTGTCATGGTGACAAAATGACGTGTAACACACCCCCCTAGCCTCTCCTTCCTCCATGACGAGACGCTCCTCCATGAGATAGACCTCACTTGGAACGACCCCCTCAAGCACTAGTGGAACCTCCCTAGATGTTGTCACCACTTGCCTTCGCGTGGCCCTATCGGTTGCCACCCATGCTGCCACCACCACGACCCACTAAAGCAATCAATCCCACAAGGCACCCATGGATGCCACCATGCCCTGCATGAATGAGAGTGGGTGTAAGCTCCCACTGGGAGAGGCTCTCCCCACCCCCTATTCAACCAAGCTTGGGTTGCATGCGAGACAAAGCACGAGACAAGTGGATAGCAAGGTGCATGTTGTGTTAGGTCCCTATATTACTCGTATAGTCCCTTATTGTTGTTAGTGTAACCCCTTTATTATTATTATTGTACCCTTGTAACCCCCATTTTTTTTATTATTGTGCCCTTAATTTATTATTGTTAGGTCAGCTAGGATTACATTGTGGCCCACTAGGATTACATTATGGCCCCATGGACTCCTATATATAGAAAGGAGGTTTTGTAAATTGTATCATCCAAGAATTGTTCATTCATGTAATGTATTGGAGGTTTCCCCCTTGAAGTGACTTATTTATAAGGTGTTGATATCTCTTTTCTTCTATTTTTGGAGCTGGTTACACAACATTTGGTATCAGAAGTTTGGATTCTAGGGTTTCGCTGCTCTAAACAGGGCATCGTGGCATTTTCGCTATAACTTTTTTTTCTACGAAGGTACAGAATCTGAAATTTTTAGGGTGCGAAGCTGAAATCTTGAGGAAACTTGTCAAAAAAATTTAGAGCTTGGTTCGCAATATTTTCAGAGATATGATTTGTATTAGGTAGTGCTTTTATAGGCTCTCGAATTTCATCTCAAAGAGGTGATCGTGGGAAAATATTCATAACTCTCTCTCTGAGCATCGGATTGGAGTGCCGTAAAAATTGGTCACAAGTAAACATACTGTAGTTTCTTGGCTATCAATTTCAGAGCCAAAGGACGAAACAATGACACGTGGCAAGTCGTACAAGTTATCTCTATTGAACCAGTCCATAATTAGGTCATTGTGGGAGATTGGACACAACTTTGTCTTGGAGAATCCAAATTAGGACAGACCTATGGCATTCGAAAGAGAATTTAGAGGGCTAAGTTGGTGCCAAAATTTAAATATTGAAGTGCTGTAATCACAAAGATAATCCAATTTCAATATCAAGCTCCTCAAAAACAAGAAAAAGGTGTGTATTTGTTTTCCGAATTGCATAAGTCTTATTTGAAGAATCAATTTGAATTGATTCTAAGGGAATATTTTAGAATAGATATCAGTATTGGGTTCTAAAATATGCCCCATAAAAATAATTCAACACCCATTAAGCCTTCAGAAGGCTCTATGATGACTCATGAAGATGAAGAATTGCAACATGATCTATCAAAATTACAAGAGCAAGTGCACCAAATTTCGCTCTCGCAAAGAGCAACAAAAAATGAAATGGAAGTTTTGAAGAAAGGCATGGAAGTGAAGATGGACGGTTTGAATAAAGGCGTGGAAGCTAAGATGGATGGCATGGAAGCTAGCATGGAAGCTAAGATGGATGACATGAAAGACAACATGGAAAACATGAAGAATGATCTAAAAGCAGACATCGAAGGTTTGACAAAGTTGATACAAGAAATGTTTCCTAATGGTGAAAAGATAGTAGAAGAACCTCATGATGAGAGAAAAATAAATGTTAATCGTGATTTCATAAACTCTAATGTTGGCGGGAAGAACCACCATATTCCAAAAATGGATATGAGGAAGTTTGATGGAAAGGATCCTGTAACATGGATACTACAGATGGAGCAATATTTTGATCTCCACAACGTGCAAAACACACAAAAGGTACGCATTGCAACTTTACATTTAGAACAAAATACATTTGTATGGTATCGATGGCTTTGCTCCCGTAAAAAATTTGTCACTTGGTCAATTTTTACGGAGGAAATGATAGCACATTATGAGGATACAAAGAGCAACACCTTCTTTAGCCAATTGATAAATCTCAAACAAAGGGTTTAGTGGGGCAGCACATTGAGGACTTCCAAAAATTGAATATAAGGGTAACTGATATTCCAGAGGAACACAGGATTGATCTCTTCATAGGCACTTTAAAGGATAAAATCCAACATGAATTTCGCGTTTTGGAACCTGATTCATTAGAGAAGGCATTCAGGTTGGCAAGAAAAGTTGAATGTAAAATTATGGCGACAAGGAAGCCTACCACTCAATTCTATAAAGAAGGAAGTGTTGCTACACCTAGATTTCCACAACCTACAAGGTTGACACCACAAAAATTGGAGGAAAAAAGAGCAAAAGGGCTTTGCTACAGTTGTGATAGAAAATACACTAAAGGTCATAAGTGTGCTGAGAAGAAATTATTTTACATAGATTGTGAAGAGGAAGAAGAAAATGAACAATAAGAGGATATACACTAGGAACCAACCCTAGAAGAGGAAGAAATGAATCCGACCATATTGTGTAATGCACTGGCAGGAATTACCACTCCTCAAACTCTCAAGATAGAAGGACATATCAAGAAGAAAAAGGTAATAATGTTGATTGATTCAGGTAGCACCCATAATTTTATTCATTGTAAGGTAGCCAAGGAATTAAATTGTTTCCTATACCCAACACCAGAATGTCAAGTGATGGTTGCAAATGGAGGAACTATAAATTGCTCTGGAAAATTCCATAATATCAAGCTAATCATGGGGGAATATGTATTGACTATTCCATTGCTTTCCATTCCTATGGAAGGTGCTGATGTTGTACTAGGATTACAATGGTTACAATCTTTGGGGACGGTAGCTTTTAATTTTCAAGAAATTTTCTTGAAAAAAATTTTAGAAGGAAAGGAAGTCGAATTATGGGGTATTGCAGGGAAGTCAGGAAGGATAATAAGCTCTAATGTCATGACAAAGCTTCTAAAGAAAAAACAACGAGGCGTAATTGCACAATTATGCTCACTAGAAGTTTCAACATCAAAATCATCTATTTCTATAGATCTCCAACAAGTCTTGGACAATCATTCCAAGGTGTTTGAAACTCCCAAAGGACTCCCACCTATTCGTGCTCATGATCATGCTATTCATTTGATTCCAGGAAGTGTTCCTCCAAACATCAGGCCTTATAGATATCCTTACGTCCAAAAGAGCGAAATTGAACGTATGATTGCGGAAATGTTAGAGGCGGGTATAATTCAACCTAGTCAAAGTTCTTTCTCTGCTCCTGTAGTATTGGTACACAAGAAGGATGGATCATGGCTAATGTGTCCGGATTATAGGGAGCTCAATAAGCTCACCATTAAAGACAAATTTCCCATTCCTGTGATTGATGAATTATTGGATGAATTACATGGAGCAATTTATTTTACCAAGTTGGATCTTCGTTCAGGATATCATCAAAATAGAATGAAGACTGAATATATTCCAAAAACAGCATTTCGAACTCATGATGGTCATTATGAATTTTTGGTCATGCCTTTTGGCCTTACCAATGCACCTTCTACATTTCAAGGGTTGATGAATTCCATTTTCAAACCCTTCCTTAGAAAATTTGTGCTAGTATTTTTTGATGATATACTAATCTACAAAAGGTCTTGGAAGGATCATGTTGAACATGTTGACAGGGTGCTCAAACTATTGCAGGAGAAACAATTATATGCAAAAACATCCAAATGTTTCTTCGGAGTACAAGAGGTGGAATATCTGGGTCATATTGTATCTCACGAGGGTGTTAAAGTAGACCCTAACAAAATTAAAGCCATTAAGGAATGGAAAGTCCCCACAACCATAAAGCAGTTGCGAGGATTTCTCGGGTTAACAAGGTATTATCACAAGTTTGTTAAGAATTGTGGGAGAATAGCAGCACCTCTAACAACATTATTGAAGAAAGATGCATTTTCATGGACTCCTGAAGAAACTAAAGCCTTTGAACATCTTAAAGAGGCAATGTGCCTAGCACCGGTCTTAGCTATGCCCGACTTCACAAAAACCTTTGTTGTGGAATGTGATGCCTCAGGAAATGGAATTGGTGTTGTTTTAATGCAGGAAGGAAGACCCATTGCTTTTGAAAGTCGTCCAATCAAAGGAAAGTATTTATAGAAACCTATTTATGAGAAGGAAATGTTAGCAATACTGCATGCACTAAAGAAATGGTGAACTTACCTAATGAGAAGACACTTCAAGGTAAAAACTGATCATGATAGTCTTAAACACTTTTTGGAAAAAAGACTATCTTCAGAAGAGCAGCAAAAATGGGTCACAAAGATGTTGGGTTATGACTTTGAAATAATCTACAAAAAAGGAAAGCTTAATGTTATTGCAGATGCACTCTCAAGAAAGAATGAAGAGGTGGAAGCATTGCTTTGTGCCATTTCTATTATCCAACCAGATTGGATAACCGAAGCAAGAGATGAATGGAAGAAGGGCAAAGATGTATGGACACTCATTCAAAAGTTGCAGCAAGATCCTAGTATATCTGATACATTTAGTTGGAAAAATGATTCCTTATGGTACAAAGATCGCTTATATATTTGTAAGAATTCCCAACTAAAACAAAAGATTCTTTTGGAATTGCACACTTCTCCTTTAGGAGGACACTCAGAATTTTTAAAAACTTACCACAGGGTGAAGAAAGAATTTTTTTGGGATGGCCTTAAATCTGATATTCGAAATTTTGTGGCGGAATGTTTGGTTTGCCAGCAGAATAAAGTGGAAACAATTAAGACCCCAAGACTTCTACAACCTTTATCCATTCCAAGTCAACGTTGGGAGGAGATTTCAATGGATTTTATCACAGGTTTACCTAAGTCCGAAGGAAAGAGTGTCATCATTGTGGTAGTTGATAGACTTACCAAGTATGCACACTTTTGTGCATTATCTCATCCATTTAAAGCAAGTACAGTTGCTACTACATTTATGGACACAATTCAAAAGCTACATGGAAACCCAAGGGTTATTGTGAGTGACAGAGATCCCATTTTTAATGGAAATTTTTGGACGGAGTTATTTTCTTGTTTGGGTACTCAATTAGCTCATAGCTCATCTTATCATCCTCAATCTGATGGTCAAACTGAGATAGTAAATAAATGTTTGGAAGGATATCTTCGTTGTTTTGTATCCGATAAACAAACACAATGGGTCAAGTGGTTACCTCTTGTTGAATGGTGGTATAACACTTCCTTCCATACTGCAGCAAAAATGACCCCATTTATGGCACTTTATGGATATCATCCACCATCGATCACATCATATTTAAGGGAAAATTCAAAGGTTCAAGCAGTGGAAGATCACATCGAGCATCAGCAAGAAGTTCTCCAACTCTTAAAGGATAACCTGAATTTGGCACAAAATCGATTGAAACAACAAGCAGATCAACATCGCAGCGAGAGAAGTTTTGATGTAGGAGATTGGGTATTTTTACGGCTACAACCATACAAACAAATGTCCCTCAAGCAAGCTAAGAAGGATAATAAATTATCGCCAAAGTACTATGGTCATTACAAGGTGTTGCAAAAGATTGGTACTATGGCATACAAATTGGAGCTTCCTGCTTCTTCGCGAGTGCATCCAGTTTTCCATGTTTCATGCTCAAATAAGGTTATAGGTGAAAATCTTCCAGTTCAAACAATATTGCCAGAACTTGATGAGGAAGGAAAAATCATATTGGAACCTTAAGCAGTCACAGAAACAAGAACTCGACAGCTACAGAATCGATCAATTTCAAAGTATCTCATCAAGTGGAAGAACTTATCCACTGAAGATTCTACATGGGAGGATGAGAATTTTATACAAAAGCACCCAGAGCTACTCAAGCATTGATTACAACACTTTTTTGAAGGAGAGGGGCATGTTAGGTCCCTATATTACTAGTATAGTCCCTTATTGTTGTTAGTGTAACCCCCTTATTTTTATTATTGTACCCTTGTAATCCCCATTTTGTTAATATTGTGCCCTTAATTTATTATTGTTAGGTCGGCTAGGATTACATTGTGGCCCACTAGGATTACATTATGGCCCCATGGACTCCTATATATAGAAAGGAGGTTTTGTAAATTGTATCATCCAAGAATTGTTCATTCATGTAATGTATTGGAGGTTTCCCCCTCGAAGTGGCCTATTTCTAAGGCATTGATATATGTTTTCTTCTTTTTTTGGAGCTGGTTACACAACATGTTGAACCACCAAAGACCGCCGAATAAGACTTCCAAAGGAGAATTCACCCCCTCAACCTACCAAACCACCACAACCCCAAACCAATTGATGATATCTGCCGAGAGAAGATGACCTGCCAACCAAGCCATCATCAAGAGAACAATGCACCCACCTTGCAGCCACCACCAAGACCCAATTACCTTCAAAAGTGCCAAAAGGAGCATCAAAGACCTTATCCCTCCTTCTCCATATAAAAATCACCAATTCTCAATTTCTCTACCGAGGGGTCCTTCGCCCCCAACTGAATTGACATCACTCCAATTTTACCACAATACTTAACTGTTATCTCTAACCCATGAATTCAAATTGCAACCCACACCCGCAATTTGCAATGATGGACCCCCGTGAGTGCATGGATGGGCTTTGGCATCTCTATTGCCACATCTCCCACACCCGAAGACCACAGAGGTTTTCGTTCACCCGCTCGAGCTGCGCACACCAGATTCCATGGTGAAAATGGTGATAAGACCTAATGCAAATTGTACACTGGAACTAGGCCTCATGAAGATAAAAACTGACTGCTCCTCCTTCGTTGCTTAGAAATATTCTATTGCTTACATGGTGTAGTTTTTTGGTAAAAGTTTGTGTATAGAATTAAAAAATATAATCGATAAACATATATAGATAAAAAGAATAATAATTAAACCCTTTTTACAAAACAATATCAGAGATACTAGGTTTGTGCATAGAATAAAAAAAATATAATTACGTATATAAATGAAAGAGATACTAAGTTTGTGCATGGAATAAAAAAATATAATTATTTGTTTAGATGATTTGTTGGTTGAGATGAAGTGGGGGTGATTTCCCTTCCTTCTATTTGTAAAAGTAGATTGGTTATGTTTTCTAGTACAATTTAGATAAATGTTTAGAAATATAGTCTTTTGAACCCTATATTTTGGTGCAAAATTATAGTAAGTTTGAATTCTTCTTAATCAATTCGCTTGTTCCATTTCATTTATTGCATTGTATTTGGAAAAAAAATAAAAACCTATTTATTGCTCATAGTAATAATATTAGTGATTTTATTATTATTATTATTATTATTGACACTACTTTGAGCAAAGATGCATGTGTTTCACTAATTTTCTAATTTAAAATTAATAATTTTATAAATTTGAAAATACCTAGTAGGATAAGTTTTCTTTTTAAGATATTAATTAAACAATATCAAATTTTTTCAGTGATTTTCCATTTTTTTTAAATTATATATCCAAATATGTTTCAATGTCATCTTCTAAATTGACTTATCTAATTTTATTTGTATTATATCATCAGTAAAAATAATGTATTTTCCATACTTATTTAATTATTTTTATAATTAAAAAGACGAGTAATATAAAAATGAATTTAAAAAAAAATACTAATAATATAATTTATATTTTGATTAGATTATATTTTTTTATAATTAAAAATTATATATATAGAATGTCAACGGCTTATATTTTGATCAAGTTAGAAAATTACAAGAAATATCTTTTAAAAATAAGTTATACATACACTTCAAATTTTATATGATTATTACCAATTAAAATATATATATATATATATATATATATATATATATATATATATATATATATATATATATATATATATATATATATCTTTTGGTCATAGTGAAAAGAATAAGAAAAATGTTATATATATATATATATATATATATATATATATATATATATATAGTAACGTTTATCCATATAAAACTATCCCTCATAAAAAAAATTATGATTTTACTATGCCTTACCTTTCTAGACTCATTATGGATCATAGTCCTAATTACCAATGTTGTAAACAATATAAGGATCCTTACCTTAATATAATGCACTTGAAACTAGAAAAATACTAAGCTTTGAATAAATATAAAACTACATGGATATAATACTTATTGCAAACATAATCCGGAAGGTCAAATGTCTTTACCATATCAAAAATTAACCTTTTGGCTTGCTATATCATACATTCGTTCTTTTTGTAATTATTATAAAGGTCACAAAGATTATTGCTCCCATTTGCGAGGCGGATTTAATAGCTATTATGATCATGACTATGTGGGGTATGAGTTATCAATCTTGGCATAGATTATCCATTCCATGAGATTAAGTTTTGATATGCAATTTGTGTGTTGACAGTCCTTCACCTCGAATCTCATTGTAATCCTTTTGCATTGGCATTTGGATCCATCTCCTCTGTTGATCTGTCCGCAGCATTGACGGTGATGATTAATTCGAGGTCTGTTAGGGTAATATCCTACCCCCGATCAAACCCTAACCACCTCATTCTTGTGCCTCCATCGTGACTATATGTGAGCTCTGCAACCTTGGTTTCTTGCTGAGCAGGGTTTTGAACACAACAACTCATGAAATGGTGAGCTTATTATTCTAGATGCTCTACTGTTATTTTTTTTTTTGGAAGAGCCCTGGTACTCAGGGTCTCTTTTTCGTCATTTAGTGACTTCAACGCGTCTCTTTACTTGATAGAGGCTTGACCAAAAAGTGGCCATGGTGCACAGATTATTGTTCGGCTCTCTGTGTGGGCATTAATTAATAACATTACTTCTCTGCGACATTTACAAGTAACTCCTATTCATTTGATTAGCTCAGAAAATATATGAATTTCCTCCTTCTATTTCCCGATCTAAATATTTTCATTTAATTTTTATAATTGTATATGGTCTCTTACCCAATATTGTATAAATTTTTTTGTAGGTTTGAGGGTTTACAATCTCCGGTAGACCCAAGGTAATGGAGTTCTTTTCCTCCATTTCTCTCTATTTTTTTCTGGGTTTACAATGTTTTGTTATAATTTCGTACTAACATAAAGTATTTTTTCCTCCTACATGTAAGGTTTTCCACCCATGTTTACCGTTGGCACTTTTACCTTCTCCAGCAGTAGATACATTCTAAAGCATCTTCGTTTTTCTTTCAAGTGCATGTGTTATTTGTCCACTGTTTAATTAGTTGGTTCTCGAAATTGTCTTCTTCGGTTCATGGGTTTTCAATCATGCCAACCCTGCAAGGGTTTCTCTTTGGTTTTCTTTCTTGTGGAGGTCGAGGGTTGTCTCCTCAGACCTTGACAGGGTTTATGTGACCAAATTTTTTATTTATCCCTTCAATTGTACTTTTATTTTGTTTTTGGATACAAATCCCCAAAGGAATCGCTGAAACACTATCTTGGATTACCCATGTTTTGGCAGAGGGTTGGTATTGAAACCACCCAAGTATTAATTGAAGGTTCTGAACCCGCGGGGTTCCACTGTACTTAATTAAAGTATTAAGAATATACTAGGTTCCATTTACAAGGCTATGCATTTACATTTCTTGGTTCTCTGTTGTCAATACTTAATGGGCCTGTTCATGAATTATCAACTTCTCTTGTGATATTTTCCATTATATTCTCTATATTATTTTTGTTCCCATAGAATGCAGAATTTCAGCTTCTTCCTTAAGCCTCTATAATGAATACTTTGTAGTACTCCATGGTTCCTTCACTTGTATACAATTTTTGTTTATGTTTAAAGGGATATATATATATATAGAGTTTCTACTGTTTATGATTAATCTTGCATCAATCTTACGACAAATATTCAATGTTTGTAAATGCATAATGTTCTTTTACTAATATCACTGGATTTAAGACTGTATAATGTTTGAGTAAGAAAGTCCAGTTCTTTATGAGTCTTTGTTTTCACACAATAGATACGGTTAGTACTTAGATATTTAATAATTTGATAGTTTAATCTATTTACATTTTCTTCTAGCTTTATTCTAGATGAGTGTCTGGACCACTCTAAGGGTGTTATTCCCTTAGTCCATGTACTAGTTAAATTTTGTCTTCAAGGCAGACTATCTTTTTCTTGGGATTTACTTCCTAAGTTTTAGACAATCAAACCAATTATGTTTATAGTTTTCACCCAAGTTTCAGATGATTTAAAGGTCAATTTCATAAGTACAGAATATTTTTCGTAACCCATCCCTACAGAGCTTTCTTCCTCTGTAAACTCTTTTTCCAAAAAAAATCACATAAAATAAAATTTCTATTTCTATATCTGAGCATACATTTCACATGGAAAAACATTCAAGTTTATTTTTAATTAAATTTTTCTTATCTCACTTTCTTTAACTATGATGGCTTCTACCCAAACTTGAATGAGGCGATAAATTCCTCCACTCCCCCGTGCTCCTCACCCAAGTAGGAAATCACAGCAGATTATTTGCCTAAGGAGGTAGACCTCAGGACTCTTGTCCAATCTCTTCTCCCAATCATAGAGTAGAGCTCCACTGGTTCTCCACCAGGTATGGAAGCTCTCTTTCTTCAGCATCTAACTGCTTCTCTTTTCCTGTACAGAACCCCTTTCCTCCTCTAGGATTTTCTTTTTATTCCCCAGAGGAAACGTAACTGCCGGTAACTTCTTTATTCAACTACTTTGGAGCCTTGGAAACTTTTACCATCATATTCATGGCATCATAGCATAATTGAAACTTGATCTTCAAAAGTAACTTTGGTTCACAAATTTTGAATAACATATCTGTTAATTTTCTAATTAAAAGTAAATACTTCAATGTCTAATTAAAAATGTCTTTTAACAAAGTAGTCATTAAATATGGGTGTTTATACAAATTACAAAAATTAAAACATTATTAGCTTTACAAAAATCTTTATATATTTTCCTCTAACAAAAATTTCTGTAACACTTGTAAATGACTCAAATTCATATAAACATATATTACTTAAAGAATAATGGATATAGAGAAACAATGAAACTAATTAATTATAATAAAAATAATAATTAATAAAAGATATAATGTTTATATTTACTATCTTTAAATCTTTATCTAAATACACTAAATATTATTATAATGGCATTTTTATATAACTCAAAACATTATTTTGACATTCTAACCAAATTCTTTATATAACTCAATATAAAATAGAATATAAATAATAAAAATATCAAATATAATTAATACTATACAATTAATTAAAAAAAACATATAAATATAGCAATTATTATTAAATTTTAACTAAAAATAATTTTATAGGAAATATTATTTATTTTAATTTATGTTTTGACATAAAAATTATATACATCATATATATAACACTTGTAATTATTAAAAAATAATAAACGCAAAACGCAAAATAATAATTTTTTTTTGTTATTTATTTGTTATTATTTAAATAATAAATAAATTTAATATTATTTATTTTTTTTTTTTATAGATGTGCTTTTTTAGAATAGGGTTTTTAAAATCTTAATTTAAGTATTAGTGGTTATTTGGTGGAACATTTTGATCTACACTATATTTTAGTACTAGTCACTATAACAGTTTGAGATTTATATAAAAAAATAACTCCTAACCAACTTGATTGTCCTCCAAATGCCACCAAATCAACCCTACTACAACTAAGCAAGTGGATAAAATGCTCCTAAAAATAAGCAAGCCCAAAACTTGGAACAGGTGGCTAGGGAAATAATGTCACATATATTAATGGTCCTTTTAACTTTTCCAAGATATTGCACTAATCTCACCCAGTTCCAAAATATAATTTGTTAAGGTGTTGAACACTTCGAACATAACATCACTGACTTAGCCACCAAAATACTATGTTGAGAAGTAACACTATTTGCAATGACTTTACAATGTTTTATAATTTAGTGAAAATATTGCCAAGATTTATCAAAAAATTATAATTTAATAAAATATTTGCCAAAAAATTATATATACATATTGTATAATTGAAAAAAATGCTTGTACATTTTTATATGTACCGGGGGGATTCACCCATTTATTATACATATAATGTATTGGAATCACGATTATCGTTAGACCAAAACCCATAGGCGTTAGTCTTCACTACAATCTCTAGAGTTAGGATCCACGAGAGGTAGTTAGTCCATGTCGCGAAACACATGGGGAGCGTTGAACCCAATGTCCAGCTATCTCCCCCCTAACGCGAGTCGGGTGAGTTTCGAACTCGAGACCTATCACTCTGATGCCACTTGTTGTAATCACGATTGTTGTAAGACCAAAAACTGCAGGCGTTAGTCTCTGCTACAATTTCCAGAGTTACGATCCACGAGGGGCGCTTAGTCCATGTTGTGAAACACACAGGGACCGTTGAACCCAATGTCCAACATAATGTCAGCGAGGTTTCCATATAAAGGTTCCTCTTTCTTGGGTCAAGGAGTTGGTTGGTTATAGGGTCAATGAACAAAGGAGTAATCATCTCTTTGGCTATATGCAATTTTTTAACTTAATATTTATTGATACCAGTTAAGTAGTAATCTCTCATCGTAGCCCATATCTATCTGATAATTGGGCACGCACATATCCGATGGAAGCACCAATGTTGTCAAGTGAAGTGGTGAGTGAAATATGAGATGTCTCTTTAGCGTTTTTAAATTCATCAATTAATTTTATGGGTTCATTTTTTTAAACTCATGTAAATGGAATACAAAATTAAATGAACATGATATGCGTTTCATTAATCAAATGTGTAAATTAATAGATTTTTCTAACCCTTGGTTTCATATTCCAAGAGGTATCTAGGACTTCTCATGATTGTTGGCATTCATTTAAGCCTTTTCTAATTTTTCTAAGTGACTAAACCAAAAATTTACATAAAAGAGAATTATTTTTCCAACATCCCCCCCTTAATGTGAAGGGGTGTAAGTGAGTCTAAGAAGAGAGTTGAAATACAAAAGTGGATAGTAACCAATGGTTATATGTGTTCTTTTAAATGTTGGTTTAAGTAAGACAACAAACCAAATGAAGTAGCAACAGTTGAAGTCTTCTATTGATGTTGGTTTAAGTGTAACCACAACTTTAGAACTAGACCCAAACTAGCTATTGGAAAATTCTAAATCGGCCTAGAAGTTGAAGTCTTTTGCGAGATGGAAGCTCTCTTTGATGATGATTTACATATGACCACAAACTGATTAAATGGGTAGAAAAATCTGAAGTCTTCTACCAGTGGTGGTTTAACGCTAACCACCAACTCTGAAAGGTGTAACCAAAGCCGAAGTCTTCTACTGACGGTGGTCTAAAGCAAGCCACTAACCAAATCATGCTCATATAACATGAATCTATCTCTAGCTATAACTATGCCTCTGGAACTCACTTACTCTGGCTCTAGGCTTTGGCAATTGGCTCTGGTTGAGGCTTACATGATATATCATTGAAGCTAGTAGTTGATCATCAATTCCCTCCCTATTAAATAGGAGGTGAGAAGATTGAAAACTCTCCACTGCAAGATGTGTCCAATACTCAAGAATGAACTATGTGGCATGACCTATATATCTTATTGGTTGTCGATGATCATCTCTAAAAAGATATCTATTCAAGGTGAATATTTTCTCTTGCAAGCGTCTTGCGTCTAGAACATTTATCTTAATGATAAGTGTTTTTTCCATAATACTCTCAAGAGTGAATATCAAAACACTTATCTTTAATTATTACCTCAACATATTGCATGTGGGAATAAAGCCCTCATAATTATTATCTACATGATTTAAAAATGTACTTGCATTTCTAATGCATTCATGTTTTTTAAAATTTAAAATGATGTTGATATTTACTTTTTCATTTAGAAATGGCTTGTGTGGAGCTTCAATGAAAATAAAAGCTATTTAAATAGAATTGCATGAATACTTCTAAAGAGTGTATGAAATTTGGTTTATAGGTACTCCTATAAAGAGAAAATGATAAGTATGTAATTTTCTAACTTGTAAGATCTATAGTCTAGTAATTTTATATAATTTTATACAATTTTTTTCATATCAATGTTAATTGTTTTCTCTTCATAATTATACATTTAAAATAATCAAATTAATAAAAATATTCAAATTAAACTTATACCCATAAATATTTTTTAAACAAATTAATAAAATATATCATATATTAATAAATATTAAAAAACATAATGTAAATTTGAACCTATTAGCATATAAATGATACAATATCACTACTGATTATAACATATTAATTCATATAATATATTATTCTTCATACCATTTCTTCAGAAAATTACTTAGCTAGTTCATAAAAATGTAAAGTTAATGAAAGTACAAAATCCCATATTTAAATCTTTTATTATTTACCAGTGATTGCATGTTAAAAATGACATAATTCACCTAAAACTATATAATTCAATAAAAATTATAATACAAATAGTCAAAATCAACTTAATTACTAATTCTTTACAACAATACATATCCTTATAATTTATAAAAATAATTCTTATTATAATTTATAAAAATAATTCTTATAACCATTATGTTAATAACGCTGGTACTTCTCATGAACGCTAGTACTTCTCATGAACCTTTTTTTTTTTTTTTTTAAGTCTCTCCTCTTTAACCTTTAAAAATGCGTTTGGAAAAAAAGCATATTTAATAAGTATATGGTCATGGTTTAAGTTTTTTAAATAAATCGTGATTTTAATAAAAAACTTTACAACATTTAAAATAGGGTCCAATTGTTTCAAAAAGATTAAAATATATTATTTTAATATTAAAATTATAAGTTTTGGATAAATAAATTTAAAAATATATAATAAATAATTTTAAAAATTAATTTAAATATTTAAGATTTAATTTTTTTTAATTTGATTTTGGATTTATCATATTAATAATGAATTACATTAATTGATTTAAAATTTCCATAAAATAACCAAAATCAATGTAATAGATTTGGAAACTATTTTTTATAATTTACATGTTTTTATTATTATATTAAATTATTAAAAAATATCATATTAATTAAAATGCAAAAAGTAAAAAATTTAAAAATTTAAATTTAAATAAATAAATTATCATGTATATATAATTGAAATAAAACATATATTAATTTAAATTAATTATTTAGATTTAAATTATTGATTTAAATCAATTATCCTATACATATATATTATAAATAAAAATACAAATTATAAGAAAGCAATTTAATTATTATATAAAATGTGAAATAAATAGAGTTTTGAATATATATATATAATTAGTTCACTAAAAATTATATTAATTCACTAAAAAATATATTAAGAAATTCATATTTAAATCTAATTTAAATAGATAAAGTAATGTTTTTCTTAAAACTACTAAAATTACACCCGATTAACTTCAATATTTTAAAATACATCCAAATAACTTATTAAACAAAACAATTCTCCACATACTCTTTATTAAAATCATAATAACTTATAAGATTTAATTATTCAAATAATTTGTATTAACTATTATCTTATTTCAATACAATTTCAAAGATATTTGAAACAATAAACTTATTTTTGAAATAACTATAATCTTATTTCAAAGATATTTGAAACAATAAACTTCTCTTTGAAACCGTTGTCTTAATATGATATTGTCTTGATAAGCCATTTAATCCATCTATGTGCAATTAGGCAAAGTTGATGGAGACATAGGCAACAATTTGAGAATAGGATTCCTTTCAAAAAAGTTAGCTGGTCTCAACTCAAATGAGGTAGATGTAGTTGGCATCACCGGAAAATCTTCTTGATACGGAATATGATGAATTCCCATAGTGTACCAAACCACAATATCTTCTTTTTCAATATTTCGATTCCTATCATCCATTAAAAAAAAAAAATTTAATTAGATCAAATCTAACATAAACTTTTATATATAAAATCATTCCATTTATAAACCAATGATATAATGTTTACCTTTTTGCCCATATGGCCAACGTGTCATCACCTTGGCTTTGCTCCATATACATTCCACCAACCCATTGCTCCATATAATCATATGGAGTAACCCAAACCTACATCAAACTCATGGTTTTCAATGAAAAATAACAAACATCCAACCCATTGCTCCAAATAATGATATGGAGTAACCCAAACCTACATCAAAATCATGGTTTTCAATGAAAAAGTAACAACAACATGATTTTTAATGAAAATGATAAAAAGCAACACTACTTACTGACTTACATTATTGTTGGTAAATGCAGCCCGGATTTGTGGATAATCATCCAAAGAGAGAAGACTCGCAATAATTGAGTTAGGCAATAGTTTGTATCCAACCTCGTGGCCCAATCTAGTCTTGTGGTGTGGATTCACCACTAGAAGGTCTGCAGGTTCCTTGATATCAAACAGAATCTGGGCATCTTCTTCTCTCTTGGCAACATTTCTGTCCACTGTCCAATAACTTTTCCTAGGAGACTCTTCACGAGAAACTTCCACTCTTTTCATCATTGCCTTCACAAATGAGTTTTGGATACCATCCACATCCATGTCAAGGTGGAAGGTAAGAAAATGGTCATGAAAAACTCCAATGGTGTTTTCTGCTAACAAGGTCCCATATATCTCTGTATTTGCTACTTCGTCCAAATTCTTGTAAGTTGAAGCCTTCATTTCCAAAAGGCCAGACAATCCCACCTGCAATTATTCAATTCTCGGTAAAAAAAGAAGACAAAACTAATGACTTAGATATCATAGATTTATATGACATAATCATCATGATATTCTTTTATAGAGAATTAGGATTCAAAATTCCTCACTTGAACACGGATGGCTCCGTTTGTTTTGAATTCCCAATCAAAGATGTAGTCATAGTTGCCCACAGTGGAAACCATTCTCACCACCAATGTTACCTCTGGTCTTACTTCTGTGATCTACACAAATTTAGACTCCAGACTATCAAAATTTTGTATAATAAATATATACAATCATCAAGTAGAGAAATGTCAGAGAATCAAGTAGAGAAATGTCACAGAAACAACGATTCAAAATCCCACATCTTATAAAATACTTACCACCGAGTTTTCGATCCCTCCTGTATGACGCCATGAAACATCTCCAGCATACCTTTCAAAAACGCAAAATGCATTAGATATGTTCACTGGTTCTCCATCGGCTCCTGCGTAGAATGCATCCATATAATAAGCACTTCGAGGACAATCATTGAGTGGGTCAAGCGGGGAGGCGCTTAAGCCCACACCATACTCCCCTGCATCCATATACGTTTTGTAATACCAATCCTGCGTTGGGTCCATGTAAGGCACAAACATCTCCGACAAAAATCCTCTGTACATAACACTTCTGAATTTCCCCTGCTCTTCATCGAACACGTCTGCTGTCGAAATAACAGGGCCCGCTCTAACATCGAACCCAACATGGAATTTCCAGTTAGCCCACTCTACGATATGTCCCTGAACTTTGAAGCTCGGCCCCTTTGGCTGCTCTATTGAGATTGGATTAATTTTGGGTCCAAAGGGCTGCTTCTGAGACGATAATTTGTAATCAGTCCCTTCTGCTTTTGGCACTGGAGCTTTTTTCTCATCGCTGTAGCTAATGATCTTCATTGCGTCTAGATCTACTACCGCTGTGATCCCCTCAACAGGTCGAGCGAAAATATTAGCAGTCCCATTGGGATAGAAGCACTGGATCTTCACTGTTCTCTTGCCCTGCTTCTTTTCACCAAACCAGCCAACCGAAAACCCACCGCAGGAAACGTGTTCGACCTCGAGACCTCTGCTTTTGATTGAACGTATGAATGGAGGGTAGTTGTAAACCATCTCAGAAGCCTTTGCATCCTCATCTGATGTACATACGGGGTACCCAAATCCATGATAGACTTTGTCATATATAACAGAATCTGAACAAAGATCTACAAGAACTTCGTGGGTTTCCCCAGGGATTCTTGCAATTACAAAGGCCTGTCTGGAAGGCAGAGGAGCTAACCCATCTTTCCATTGATACACAGCCTCTTTCTGGGGTGCTTGTAGACCCACATAGTGGAAGCTGAAGTTCTTGTGGGAGCCGAGTTTAGACTTGAGCACGAGCTGGCGAATATGCCTGATTTCAGACTTAGTGAGCGGATCCAGAGGATGATTATGTTGAGCAACAGTATGAGTAATAAATACATATAAGCTCAGCAGCAGAGGAATGACTAACAGAGCGCTCTTTCTCATTTCTGAATATTCTCAAAGTTCTTAGACAACTATCAAGTGTACAATATGCAGACAGGCTCGTGGATGAAGAGAAAGAATATGATTCTAATCTAAATCAAGTAAAGAAAAAGGATTGAATCTAACTGCTGGAAAATTCTGCAGCTGGGAAGATTGGCCTCAACTCGCTGTAGCTCCAGCTCTATTCAATAATGCAATTTTCTATTTCAAGTTTGTTGACTGAAATCTACTCAACAACAGAGCAAATTCCCAAGACAAGATTGTTGATCAGCCACAATGAAATTGCAATTTAATTTCTAGACGAGATCGTTTTCTCGATCACGACCTATTATAAAATAAAAATCTGATTTTCTCGATCACGCTACTAGGGAAAAAAGTTTCAATGTCACTGATTGCGGCAAAGGCTAACCCCGGATAAGTATGGGCCTACATACTTTAAAATGCATAAAGTTTAGTGAGTGACCAATTTTCTATTCCCTTCTTCATGTCATGTCCCACATGGGAGGGACGGGAGTGATAGTGGCCCATATTCATTGGCTTATTGACTCTACGACTTGGTGCACTCTATCTTCTTTTTTATTGGCTCTTTGTGTTGGTGGATTATGTTTTTCTTATTTATTGTCCTTTTTTATTGGCTCTTTGTGTTGGTGGATTATGTTTTTCTTTTTTATTGGCTCTTTGGGTTGGATATTGGATACATTTTTATTTTTTATTTATTTATTTATTTTTTTGTGTTTTGTGAGCCGATCTTTTTATTAACATATGTTTTATTAACATATGTTGGTTTTGGTTTAAGGCAAGTTAAAGGTCTCAAGTTTGAATCACACATATTTTTATTAACACATGTCGGTTTTGGTTTAACAACAATTGTTATTTCTGACAAGTGGTATATGTGCTTAACTACCTCTCATGGATCCGTTAATTTTGGTGATGCATACATTTACTAACATCTGTGGGTTTTGGTCTGATTGGCAATTGTGATTCACTCAAATTTTATAATATAAAATTTTATAATTATTTTGTAATAAATATGATTAAAATTTTAAATATATTAATATAATATCCCTAAAACTTCTTAATAAATCAAAGAAAATTTATTTTGTAATAGGTTTGGAAAAAATTTCACATGTAAAATATTTGTTTGTATAATGTTTTTTTAATAATTTAAAAAGCAATTACTTTATGACAGGCTTTAAATAATGTATCTTTACACAAAATATACTTAAATTTCTTAATGATGGAAAGAGAAATTGTTTACTACATGTTTTTGAGAATATATCTTTGTACAATGATTTACTGAGATTTCTTAATGATTTAAAAATATTTATTTTACTATGTTTACTACTATACATGTATTGGAGAATATTTTTCCATAAGAATATTTCCTTGCACAAAATCCACTAAGATTTCGTAATAATTGGAAGAGAAATTTCTTCGGAATAATGGAAAGAGAAATTGCTTTTGGAGAATATTTCTTTGCCTCATGATTCAAAAATGAATTGTTTTATGATATGTTTTGAAAGAGAAATTGCTTTACAACATGTTTTGGAGAATAATTTTTTGCATCAATGATTTAAAAATGGAGAATTGCTTTATGACATGTTTTGAATTATTTTTTATTTAATTTTTTTATTTTAATGATTTAAAAATTATTTTTTGGTAAACTTTTGTAATAATTTGAAGAGTTGTGAATATATTTTTTCGGTAAAAATTATATAAGAATAAATTAGATTTACGCGTTTGGAACTAGGGAGTGTGGTTCATTATCAAGACAAGATGAGAAATCTGATCAAGGAACTCATTTAAATAGATCAGGAAAAACTCCAACTAACCGTTTGAAAATTAACGACTAGTTTGACTAGAATAACAATCCAATCAATTATTTATTTATTTGTTAATTTTTTAAAGAATAAATAAATATTTAATATATATATTTTATATTTTATATATTTATTTATTTTATTTTATTTTATTTTATTTATTTAGTTATTTAGTTTATACTAAAAATAATTTATTTATTTATTTTTAATAAAATATTAATTATATTTTACTTATTTATTTTGAAGTAATTATTTAATTTAATTTATAATAATAATTATATATATATATATATATATATATATAAGTTATGAAGAAAAAAAAAACTTAATTGTTCAACATATCATTTTTCTTAACCCAAAAAAATAAATAAATAAATAAAAATTCCCTAATTATTCAATTTATTAGGAAATATTACTTTTCTTAGAAGAAAAAAAAAAAAAAAGAGCCAATGCAAGGAAAAGACCAGGGGGAGAAAAAGAGAAGAGAAATAACAACTAAGAGTGAAGGGCAGGAATCCAGCATCTGCTAACACTCCACCACGGGGGCTTCACTCAATCAACCTCTATCCTATCACGTGCGTTCATGGCATATTAAACAATACCCTTAATTTGACTACATACTGGAAAATACCCCTAAAAATCACATTATTTAACCCCCTACCAATATGAACCCAGTACACCTTCCTAATTTTAAAAACCCCTACTTCCACTAGATATTGTAGGTATCCATTTTTTCATTAACATTTTTTATACCCCTTTATATTTTTTCATTAACTTTGAGCTCCATTTTTTATACATGTCAATATAAAAACCCTTTACCCCATATATATGCCCCAATATATTATGCCATTTTTTCCTCAATATAAATCCCCCAATGTGAACCCACGTGGTATGGTATTGCTTCCCCAATGCAGTCCCTGTGCACTCCACTCATCATCTCTGTTGAGGTTAATCAACCTCTTTTCGATTTCCAGGGCTTCCCTCAACTTACGATGGTGAAAATTGTCAATCTTCGCAATAACTTGAGCATCTTCAATGCAAATGTGATGTTTTGTCTTCTCAGCATGCTCTGCCAGGGTAGAGGAGTGTGATCTACAATGTTTAAGGTTAGCGACATGTTCATGAATTCTTTGATTAATTGATCGACCAGTTTCACCTATGTAAGGTGTCCCACAAGAGCACGGAATCAAGTAAACACCTTTACCATCCTCAGGGAAAATCGGATCTTTAACCGATCTAAGCGAACTCTGAATGGTGCAGGAGGGCTTGAAAGTTGAGGAAACATTATGTCTCTTTAGGATCCTAGCGATTTTGTCAGTAGTACCTTGTATAAACGAAAGGTGAACTCCAGGTAACCAATCACAAGGATCTTTCTTAACAATAGGTCCTTTTTTAGCTTTTTGAAAAGCTTTAAGACATTGACTCATGCTATAACCGTTTTAATTAAAAACTTTAAGGAGATAAGCTTTTCCACCTTCAAAGTGGTGCTCATCTCCTTAAAGTTTTTAATAAAAACGGTTATAGCATGAGTCAATGTCTTAAAGCTTTTCAAAAAATTGAAAAAGGTCCTAGTGTTAAGAAAGATCCTTGTGATTGGTTACTTGGAGTTCACCTTCCGTTTATACAAGGTACTACTGACAAAATCGCTAGGATCCTAAAGAGACGTAATGTTTCCTCAACGTTCAAGCCCTCCCACACCATTCGGACTTCACTTAGATCGATTAAAGACCTGATTTTCCCTAAGGATGGTAAAGGTGTTTACTTGATTCCATGCTCTTGTGGGACATCTTACATAGGTGAAACTGGTCGATCAATTAATCAAAGAATTCATGAACATGTTGTTGACCTTAAACATTGTAGATCACACTCCTCTACCCTGGAAGAGCATGCCGAGAAGAAAAAACATCACATTTGCATTGAAGATGCTCAGGTTATTGCGAAGATTGACCATTTCCACCATCGTAAGTTGACGGAAGCCCTGTAAATCGAAAAGAGGTCGATTAACCTCAACAGAGATTACGAGTGGAGTGTTACCAGATGCTGGATTCTCGACCTTCACTCTTAGATGTTATTTCTCTTCTCTTTTTCTCCCCTTGGTCTTTTCCTCTGCATTGGCTCTTTTTTTATTTTATTTTATTTTTATTTTTATTTATTTATTTATTTATATTTTTTTTGGGTTAAGAAAAGTAAATGTTGAACAATTAGAACTTTTTTTTTCATAGCTTATTAATATAATATATAAAATTCAAATATAAATATTAAACCAGATATATATATATATATATTATATATATATATATATATATTATATATAAATAAATAAAATATAATTTTTTGTTTTGTAAATTGGGTGGGACTATTCTTTTAAAAAGCTCATAGTACAAATGGAGTTACAATCATGAGAAGCAGGAAACCGAGGGAGCATGAAGGAATTAGCGAACTGCCGCGGTTTCACGTTGTTGTCAAGAGAAGCAGAGGAGGAACAAGAGGAGCCAAGAAGACAGAAAAAGGCTCTAGCCAGAGAGGTTAGAGTCCACGATATGAAGTTTCTTCCCTTTCTTTTTAGTGACTTTAACCCAGCCGTCATGGGGCGGGTGGATTAAAACCACCTAAAGATTGTTGCAGGTCAACAGAGGAAATTCTTTGTCCGAATCGGAGGTGTTGGATGCATGCGAACATTTCTGAAGAGTCGAGAAGGCAGGGGGTCGGGGAGAGCGGTTGCTACTGAGTATCAATCTCCTCATCTGAATTACACTCTTCTTCGTCCGAGCTGGAGGACTCTATGTCCTCCATGGGAGGCGGAACAAATGGTTTCCACCTTTTATCTTTCGTATTGCGAGTGTTGCTTTTCTTTTGGGATAGAAATAGAGCGCAAGAATTCTGAAGATGTCCAGTTTGATGGCAGTGCCTATAGTGGAACGCGGTGTTTTCAAAGTCTAAAGTCTGTGACCAAGTGAAATCCTCGACTTTGAGAATGATTTGGTCAGGTAAGCCTTTGCTGATATCAATCTCGGCACATATTCTTCCGTAGGTGTAGAGACCCATCAGGCCTCTCGATGGATCCGTAGCCAGAAAGCGACCCAGAGAGTTTCCAATGGCTTGGAAGACCTCACCGTGCCAAAGGTGAGCGGGCAGGTTGGGAAGCCTAACCCAGATCGGAAGTTTGGTGATGACTGTTGTGGAAGGATCAAATTCGAGGAACCAGGGGGTTAGGAAAATCCTGGCATTTCTCCATAACCAAGGACCACATGTAAGGGCATTTTGGTACTCCTTGCTGTCTGCGAAGATAACGATGAAGAATCCCTTGGAGCAGAGAAAGACCTTACAGTGTTTGGTCCAAGTGGAGTGAATCCATCTATATAAATCTTCTGTGCAGGGCCAGAGGCCATTGAACCTGCAAATGAGAGAAAATTCTGAAAAGAATTGGAGGTTCTCAACCAGAGTCGGGTGGGAGATTTCTACCGAGGGGATCTCCTCCATTTTGTCAACCAAGAAAGGCTTGGGAGCCTCCTGGGGAGGAGCAGAATGCTTGGAAATCTGAGAATTAACCGCTTCTTTGTAAGAGAAACCCTTGGGAGCAGAGGTTTGCCCTGTTGCACCTCCCCTCGGTCAAAGGAAAATATTCACCATAGCATTCTTTTCTATTTTGTAAAATGACAGAGGGAGACAGTCATCGAGCTGTTTACCTGCATGAAGGAGACACAGAGAAGAGGAGGGGATCCCCAGCTTGAGTTCAAGGGTTTTGGAGAGAAAAAGCACCAGGTTCAAGGACTAGACCCATAGAAGCAGAGTTTTTCCTGAAAGAAGAACGATCTGAATCTGAAATGCCAGAGACTGTGGAAACAGGATTTCCCTACCATCCGAGCTGAAAGTGTGGACAAGATCGGAAGACCCTCGACACTGCAGGGGGGTCTTCGTGCACTTTATGGGAGGAAGCCTCCGTCTAAATTCCATGAAAGAAAGAGCCAGGTAAGAAAACAGAGGCAGAGGGCGAAAAAGGAGTTCAAACCGGCCAACACAAAGAGAGCAGGGGGTGCAGCCTACCTGTGGGCATGAAAACAAGTTGTTTGCAAAACGCCGAAGAGCCAGCCCTGAGCCAACTGCATGGCTGAGCTTGCATTGCTTAGAGAAGGAGAGAGAAAACTAGGTAGCGGTCAGGAAGACCAAGGGAAGATGCCATGAGCCTGAGAAAAGGAGGACCACGCCACCATCACTACCCAGACGGTCAATTTCAAGGAGAAGCACTCGCCTTAGCACAGGATCTGGATGATTGAGACTGCCAAAGGTAGCCAAGCCAGACTGTAATGCGGCGGCGGCAGGGGAGCCACAGTCGCAAACCCAGGAACCATTTTCGCAAATAAAATATAATTATTTTTAAAAATTAAATTAAATAATTATTTCAAAATAAATAGATAAAATATAATTAATATTTTATTAAAAAAAAAAAATTATTTTTAGTATAAAATGAATAAATAGCTAAATAAATAAAATAAAATATATATATAATATAAAATATATATATTAAATATTTATTTATTCTTTAAAAAATTAACAAAGAAATAATTAATTGATTTTATCGTTATTCTAGTCAAACTAGCCGTTAATTTTCAAACAGCTAGTTGGAGTTTTTCTAGATCTATTTAAATGGGTTCCCTGATCATAATTCTCATCTTGTCCTGATGATAAACCACACTCACTAGTTCGAAACGCGTCGAAATAATTTATTCCTATGTGTTTTTACCGAAAGATTTTATTCACAATTTATGGATCACAGAAGCCAAATTTCTAATTTAAAGAGTTGTTCAAAATCTGCTAATGCAATTACTTTACTACATGTCTCGAAGAATATTAGAAATTTGGAGATTTTTTAGTTTCAATAATTTATTTAAGTAACATTGGCTTTATTACCTTTTTATATAACATTTACATAAAACTCAGTGATATTTTTTATTTACTACAGAAACATGAATATTCATATTGGAAAAAAAAAAATTATATATATATATATATATATATATATATATATATATATATATATATATATATATATATATATATATATATATATATATATATATATATATATATATATATAACTATTTTTTTAATAATTTATTGAACCTGTGATGAGTGCTATAACAACCCGCCTCATCACCATTTAATCAAGACCCCACAGATAATATTACATATATTTGGCATAATAATGCTTTTTATTTAAAAAAAAAAAAATTAAGCAGAAAATTTAGGATTTTTCAATGATCTAAAGTGCAATTGATTTACTCCATATTTTGATTTTTTCCCTAAATAATTAAAAAAAAAATGGAAAAAATTGTTACGCAATATTTACCAAAAATATACAAAGATATTACTCTTCAAATTATTATATATAACAATTTAAAAGATATTACTCTTCAAATTATTATATATAACAATTTAAAAGATATTACTCTTCAAATTATGATATATAACAATTTAATATTTGAATTATTAATTCAATATATAACCTATCATTTAGAAATTTTCTTTCCTTTACATAAGATTAGCTAAAAAAAGATATAGGATATGTACTAGAAATATTTTAGTGATTTATAGAGAGATTTTATTTAACCTACTATTGTTTTTAACATGATTTATTTTAAACATGATTGTGCTTTTTGTTAGTGTTTAAATGTTCAGTGATTATATACACTCTTTCAGGTTTACTTGGTAGTGGTTCTAGGTCAAAATTTTATGTTTTCAAACCAATTCTCAAATAAAACTGTGTTCACTAAATGTTGTCTACGTCTGAAATGCTACTCCCTTCACCCATTCATGATCATCATCCTTTCAAGGTCATGTCATTCATCATCACCTAGGGTCATATATCAGGCAACATACCTCCATCTAGGTTATGGTCTAGGACTCTTTTGTTTCGCCACCACAATGTCCAATCATGTCATGAAAAAAGGAAAACAAGAGACATTTTCACCATACAAATCACCTTCATTGAGAGTTAGCAAATATAGGAAATAAAGTAAAGGAAACTTTCATTTTCTCAAAGAAGTATGCTACATGATCAAGTTTTTCAAAAAATAAGTTTTTCTCATAGTATTTATGATTTGACTAGAAGACAAAAAAGAAAACTTTGTGATGTTATAAAAGGAAATGAAGCTTCTTGAAGTCATTTCATCCTTTGATGTTCAAAGAGGCCTTCTCTTATCCTAACAAACACTGCACAAATATCAAAGGTCGAAGATAACCAGCAAAATTGTGCTAAACTGCTATGTGCTACGCTTTTGCTTCAAGGCTTCAAAACAACTATCCAAAGGTCAAATCAGCCTGACTCAAGGTTTAGAGACCTCCTAATCAGTAATTGAATGCTCTTCATACCTCCTTCAAGTCAATTTTTTTAGTAGAGGATGGATTTCCTCCTTAGGGTTTTCATCACTACGCTTTTGGTTTCCTCCATGCTTGGCTTGTTTCAGCTGAACAAACCCTAATTTCACCATCTAAAAACCTTCATACATCATCCATATACCTTATCCTATCACTCATATCCCTCCTTGCCACCATTTTCATTCAAACCCTAGTTTTCACTACGTTTTTGAAGGGAAAATAGGAAAACTCTGTGTGTTTTCACTCTTGGGCACCTTTCCCATACCCATTTCCAGAAATTTTACTTGCATTGTGTCGTTGATTCATCACCCTACCTCCCCAAATTTTTACAGATTTTTTCCCTAACTTCATTCCATTTCATTTCTGTCCCTAAAACCACTCTACCACTATCCCTTGTTTTCCTAATTTTGCACCTTCCCTATCCACTACATCAAGCTAGGGTTTTCCTTGTTGACAAACATCATGGAGGGTGAGAAGAGGGTCCACAAGGGAGGTCATCATTCCAAGTTTGAACCATCCAACTTGCAGGATATCAATGCTTCTCCTTATGTTAAGAGATGTTTTGAAAACAATGGATGTTTGAGGTTTTGTGAGAGAATCCAAGAGGTAGGTTGTCATGCTCAATTGACAAGATTTTTTGCCACCATATTCAGAAGTGATAAGGCTATCATAGCAGGTATTGAATTAACCATATCAGCTTATGTTATCGCCTGAGAAACAGGTATCCCAGACCATGGAGAAATTTGGTTCAAAGGGATGGACTTGGACATTGAGAACTATAAAATGTTCTTAAAACCTCATTGCAAATATGCTCCTGAGAACATATTTACTTTCAGGAAATTACTTAATAAGTATGCCCCTTTGATGAAGATAATTATGAATTATTTTACATGTGAAGGGAGATTCTCAAGATTGTGCCAATACCATATAAAGCTATTGATGCACTTCATTGCCACCAAGCCACTCAATTTGCCTAGTTATCTATTCAGGAGTTTGGTAAAAATGATTGAAAAGGAATAGAGTAAAGGCAAAGATCATCGCACTAATTTGTTCCACCATGGTTTGGTCAGGATTATTGTTTTGCATCAACTCTCAATAATCAATATGTCTTGGAAAAATTTCAAGGAGACAGTTGCATATGTGCCTACTACTAGTCCACCCATCATTCAAAACATACCATCAGCATCAGTACAGCCAAAGGAGGTTGGCTCTTCAAGTAGATAAGCAAAGGTTCCAAAGGCGTCTAGTGGTGAAATCACTCAAACCTATGAGAAGGGTAAGAGGATGGTTTTTGCTCCTATGATCACTAAATGTGTATTTTCACCTGAAACTACAGTTGAGCAAAGAGAAACCATGGAGAAACCACCTATTCATGAGAGTGAGCCACCTATGCATGAGGATGAGTCACCATTGCAACAGCATGAGGAAGAAGAGCCTATGGAGGTTGACATGGCAGAGAAGGTGAAAGAAAATTTAGCTGAGGAGATAATATGGGAAAAGGATGCAAATATATCATAGCTTAAGGATAGCCTTTCAAGGGAAAGCTTCATGATTACCTTCCTACTACAGGAAAACGTGCAGTTGAAAGTGAAACAACTGCTCCAAAGAAAACCAAAGGCATATTTTGAGGCGTACAAAGGTAAAGGAAAATAAGTGGTAGATGTTTATCAATTGGAATACATAGAGGTTGAAACAAAGCCAAGGAGACCAAGAAAAAGAGGGTTAACGAGGCAAAAAAAAAAAAAAAAAGAGCCATCTCCTCCATTAGGTCAGTTAACCTTTGATGAGTTGATCGCTATTGAAATTGAGCAAGACAAAGAGCTATCGCTTGACAGGATGAATGTGCATCCTCAGAATCTTTTGAATAAGGCAAAAAGGGATAATAACCTCCAAAGGCATATGGCAAGGCAATATTTCACTAGGAACCAAATCGCCAAAGTCAGGGTGAAGAATTTGAGGAAAAAGCTTAAAGAAACCCTAATTAATCTGAAGGAGAGAGATAACTTGGATTTGCTAGTTGAGGCATCCCTAGCTATTTATTTTATCATCCAAGGATGTCATGGACCAAAATTCAGTAATTTTTGGACATTTCGGGTATTTTTTTTATTTTTTGGAAAATCTAGAAAATTGACCTTTGCAGAAACATCACGCAGAGCCTCCAAATGAGGAATTTTTTATATGGTTTAATTCATATTGAAAATTAATTTCTAGATATGGTCTTATTTTTTTATGATACACCCCATTTTTGGAGAAAAAAAATCAAAAAACAACCTCTTTTTCATTCTTCTACTATTGTTTTTGCATGTGCGCAGTACTTCTAGAGTAAGGTTGGGAAAATGGATTTTTAAAGGCCTTCCAGGAGGTATTTTCTCAGTTTCAAGGTTGGGATGGATAGAGGACACACAGGGCTACCTAGCTCAATTTTAAGATTCGCAATAGGGTTCCTTAATGTCAACCAAAATCACCCTCAAAGTGGCATGACACTTCTGCTAACTAGCACGATGCTTCTGTATTGGATTCTTTCTGGATAGGTGTCGAGCCAGAATGGTCCAAATTTCAAGCTTGTAGTTGTGCTATGAGGTTTATTTTGGATAATAGAGTTTTTTTTTGCCTCTTGTTGTTGAGGAATCTTGTAATTAATCAAGGAGACATACACTCCTAGTTATTAGCTAAATTTGGGGGGATTGTTTCTAACTTCCCTAGATTCTAGGTAATGACACATATGGTGCATTTATGATGTATTTTGGATCATGTTTCAATCCAATAAGGATTCATCTCTTCTATTTCCTATATGTAGTCCAACTCAAATCATTTTAGAGGCTGGATATACACTAGTACATATGTTCACTTTTCTGGCACTTTAGTTCTGACATTTTTGACGCATTGTTGAAAATTTGCTCAATTTTTCTCAATTTTTTTAATCCTACCATGCGGTGTTGCTCTTGTGACCCCGATGACAACTTTTTCACTCTTGTGGCACTGCGAAAAATCATCATTATTGTGACCCACCCGGTTAGGTTGTCGCAATAACGACATTAATAGAAGACAACACCATTATAGCAACACACATGTTATGTGCATCGGTATACCAAATATATAAGGCGCATTGTGAAGATGTTTTATGACAACCCTATATTCCTTAATCACCTAATTCCCAACCCCTAACCCATTTAACCCCCTATACCCCTAAAACCCTAGCCCATTTAACCCCCTAATCCCTAAACCTTTAAACCCTTAACCCATAACCCCTTAAAAATTATTTCCCAAAGCCTAACCCATTTAACCCCCTAAACCTCTAAACCCCTAACCCATTTAACCCCTAAACCCTAAACCTATAAACCCTTAACCCCTAACCCATTTAAAACCCTAAACCTTTAAACCCCTAACCCATTTAACCCCCTAAACCCTAAAACTCTAAACCCTTAGCCCCTAACCCCTTAAACCCTAATTCTAGACCCCTAACCCATTTAACTCCCTAAACCCCTAAAACCCTAACCCATTTAACCCCATAAACCCTAATCTCATTAACCCCTAACCCCTAAAATCCTTATCTACTAAATCCCCTAACCCCCTAAACCTCTAAACCCCTAACCATTTAACCCCCTAAACCATAAACCTCTAACCCCTTAAAACCTAATTCCAAACTCCTAACCCATTTAACCCCCTATACCCCTAAACCCCTAACCCATTTAACCCCCTAAACCCTAAACCTCTAAACCCCTAACCCATTTAACCCATAAACCATAAACCTCGAAACCCTTAACCCCTAACCCTTACACCCTTAACCCTTAACCGCTAACCCATTTAACCCCCTAAACCCATAAACCCCTAACCCATATAACCCCCTAAACCCTAAAACTATAAACCCTTAACCCCTAACCCCTTAAACCCTAATTCCCAACCCCTAACCCATCTAACCCCCTAAACCCTAAACATATTAACCCTAACCCCCTAACCCCTAAAATCCTTAACTGCTAAATCCCATAACCCCCTAAACCTCTAAACCCCTAACCCATTTAACCCCCTAAACCCTAAACCTCTAACCCCTTAACAGGCTAACCCCTTAACCCCTAATCCCCTAAACCTCTAAACCACTAACCCATTTAACCGCATAAACCTCTAAACCCCTAACCTATTTAACCCCCTAAACTGTAAAACTTTAACCCTTAACCCCTAACCCCTTAAACCCTAATTCCCAACCCCTAACCCATTTAACCCCCTAAACCCTAACCCCATTAACCCCTAATGACCCCTAGCCCCTAAAATCCTTAACTGCTAAATCATGTAACCCCTAAACCTCTAAACCCCTATCCTATTTAACCCCCTAAACCATAAATGTCTAACCCCTTAAACCTTAATTCCCATCCCATAACCCATTTAACCCCCTATACCCCTAAACCCCTAACCCATTTAACCCTCTAAACCCTAAACCTCTAAACCCTTAACCCCTAACCCCTTAAACCCTAATTCCCGACCCCTAACCCATTTAACCCCCTAAACCCCTTAAAAACTAACCCATTTAACCCCCTAAACTCTAAACCTCTAAACCCTTAAACCCCTAAACCACTAACACGTAAAACCCTAACCCTTAAACCATTAAATGGTTAACGCTTAACCCATAAACCATTAACTCTGCACCCCTAACCCCTAAAATCCTTAACTGCTAAATACCCTAACCCCTAAGCCCCTAATCCCTAATCCCTTGACCACTAACTCATTATTCACCTAACCCCTTACTGTGCCTAAATCCCCTAACCCCTAATTCCCGAATCCTTAATCCCTTAACCACTAACTCAATATTCCCCTATCCCTGAAATGCACCTAAATCCCCTAACCCCCTAATCCTTAACTCATTATTCCCCTAACCCCTAAATGTGCCTAAGTCCCCTAACCCCTAATCCCCCAATCCCTAACCCCTTAACCACTAACTTATTATTCCCCAACCCCTAACCCCTAAACCTCTAACCCTTAAACCCCTATTCCCCTAACCCCTAATTATACCTCACTCATGGTGCTTGCTTGAGGCCATACAAGGATTTTACATGCTTGCATGCTTTATGTTCCTAACCCTTAAAAAAAATCCTTCTGGTTTGGACACAAAAACATTCTCTTTCAGATCTTCATTCAAGAAAGAAATTTTTACATCCATTTGATGGACTTTCCAACTTTTTGATTTTCTAGGGCAAAGAGTGTCTAGATGGTAGCCCATTTTTCTATGGGGGAAAAATGCTCCTCATAATCGACCCCTTATTTCTGTGCAAAGCCTTTTGCCACAAGCCTAGCTTTATTCTTTTCAAGTGAGCCATTTGCTTTATACTTTTTTTTTGAAAAATGTTGATGCTTAATTTAGCAAGGGTCCTAGGAGGGGTTCCAAAGGGACTACTACTATATCAAGTGGAAACAATGGGACAAGGACCTACTATCACCTCATTCAATGGCCCCTGCTATTTATGAACTTTCACTGATGGGAGGAGTCTCGGTATAGGGAAATAACTAGAATAATGAGATCAATAATGATGCACAATGTGATTTCAAATTCCCATTCAAAGAAGAGGATCAGATAATAGGTTGTCTGTTTTAGAAGAAAAAGAAAGACAATCCAAGAAAGGCTTGAGGGAATGATGACCTCGGGTTTAGGAATATTCAAAAATGAAGAATTCCTAAGATTAAAACTTCCAAATCCCTCACTTGTGATTGATGTGTTTATACTAGGCTTCAAAGTGAGGCAAGGATTACTCATTCAATGGAAAGATTCAATTAATGTGTGAGCTTTGTGAGAAGCTAGGGTGAATTTCCATGAAAAAAAAATTGAGAGAAATACTATAAGAGGCTAAGGGTTGGGAGATATACTGTGGTAAAGGCTCATCCAATGATCATTTATAATTAAGATAACAAGTTTTGAATGATGAACTACAAAATGAAAACCTTCAAGAAATCCCCAAGTCAAAGGAGCTTCAAGGGTTCCCTCTTGGTGTGATAGTTAGGGAATCAATTTATTTGAAATTACACCATCGTATTTCATTCAAAATTGGAGGATTCCTAGAGTTCTAATCTAGCCTAGGAAGTGAGGCCTTTCTTGAGGGCCTTCTTCTATTTTTACACACCTTATCCTTTTTTATTTTAGTCTCTAGGCATCATACTATTTTAGAGAAAATAAACCTTTATTCCCACACCTTGCATGTAAGCCTCTTCTTGGAAACTCCTCATGATGCAATTCAACCTAGCCATATATGCAAGGTTTATTTTCTTCATGAAGTCAAATTATACCTAGTTTCATCCACACATATTAATTATTACAATGAGAAAGGTAAACATTGAGAGGTGATGTAGTCAAAAGGGATTATTATTGGTAGATTTCGTGTTTCAACCATGCAAACAGTGAACAGTCTTGAAGAGGGTGTGCTCAACGAGGATCATTCTAGGCAATGTTTGTATTTCATCCATACAAACAACAATCAATAGATATATATGGTTACTAAAGGAAAACAACAATTTATTACAAAGGGGGCACCATACTGAACTATTTCCAGTAGGTCGGAACTTCATAATAAGAAAAAAATAGATATCAGGAGAAGTAGTGCCACATTGTTGTGTTTACTTGTTGCTCATACACTTAATGCACTATCTAGAGTATTACGTGCTAAAATAACACATCTTTTAGAAGAAATGTGCCTCACTAAAGATAATTTAAACACATTTGTCAGTTAAAGGGAAAACATTAGCTACAAATTGTTTTGAGCATATGTGTGCCTTCAACAAACCTAGTTTTGAAAGAGAGAAAATTCACTAGAGAGGAATTGTGACATCCAAAATGATCTAGCACATAGGCCTTTAACCCACAATTTGACCCTCTTCTATTTCATAGATTAAATTTTCTCTCGTCCTATTATGTTCTATAAAGGAGAGGTGCAAGTCCTCATTCTAGAGGGTGGATTTACTTGCATAGGTGTCAAGAGCTTCTCATCATCTTCCCTCATCCATTTCATACTTGAGAGCACTTCCACTACATGCAAGAGCTTGATAGGGTAGCCCTTTGTATAGTATCTCTATGATTTACTTTCCAACACTTCATTCACATATCAAATGAATTATAATATACTTATTTTACAGCTCTTTGATTTCATGTGTTTGTTTTGTATATGTTATCTTGCTGCAAGGATTATGTTGTCATTACAAAGCGCTTATTTGAAGTTTTCTTTCATATTGGATGGATATTCTTTGCCACTTTTCCATTTAATCACAGAAATTTTAATTAGGAAACTCATGACTACCTTCTATAATTTAATTTTTACTCAAAGACAACATTGTATATTGGATTATTTTAGACTTACACCCACACAAACATCTTAAAGTAATCCCTATGAATAAAAATAATTAGTAATAATCCTCATTAATTAATAAGGTTACTTAACTATTGATAAAAACATAAAATGATTAAACAATGACAACAATTATATCACTAGCATATAAGGGTACCTTAAAACTAATTGAGCCAAACTAATATTTTGTCTTAAAATCCTAAACTATCATTTTAATTATTTTAATTGTCTTAAGTTACAAATTAAGACAATTCGTTCCATTAAGTTATAAATTAAGACAATTCATTCAAAGAATAGCAGAAAAATTTTGAAAAAGAAGAGGGGAAGTAAACAAACTGAGGGTTGGAGACAAGTCATTATTACAACAAGGCAAAATTGGACCGATAGGTTTCCTGGTAGACTCTTCTGACCAAAGCGTTGTTGCATTGTTTTCCCTCTTGAATTATAGGGACAAGGCCAAACTCGCCTCCTTTCGCGGGGTTTTTGATAGGGCTAGCCTCACCTCCATTTGCAGGTGTTTTTAGGCTCTTTTTCATGCCTATGGACTCTACCACTACGTCTAACAAATTGTGGCTTCTAGCTGGAGTGACTTCCAAGAACATCGTCATAAACCTGGATGCATAGGAACTCTATGAGATGAATGCGATGAATGTAGATATGTGTTGTGACCTCATGGATACATCACTTTCCATGCTAGCAACCCACCCCTAGTGGTTCGAGAGTCTGCAGCTAGGGCCAGATTTATGTGACAAAATCATGAGTGGTGTGATAAGATGTTATGAGCCTCTGTTGCCCAAGGCTTAAGCCACTCTAGCTATCAGGGCTAGGGGACGTGGACAGGGTTTCTATCAGGGTACTTATCAGGCATTGCCACAATATTTTAGAGCTTATCTCCTTTTATTGGATGAATGTTGATGAGACGGTGCTAGGAAATGCAACTATCTTAGTTTTTTGTCCGTGGCAGGTTCTCAGAAAATCAAGTGGACAATGGATTCACAACTCTAGGCCAGTCTTCCAAAATTGGCTGCGGTGGATGTATCACGTTGTGATATAATCCTAGATACGGCTTTCAGGTCACTTATTTTGGAGAGCTTAAAAGTTATGTGTGCATTAAATTATGGAGAGAAGTCATTGAAATTGCAATGTTTGATGATGAGACTATATTTTTTGATTATGCTAGGGTAGAAGTTGCAATGGATGAAGGCAGTAAATGGGTTCTGTTGGATCTTGAAAATTTGTGCCAAGAGAGGTACATCCAGATGCAGGAAAGGTACATTTCCCTTTGCATGAATTTCTCAATCTTACTTGTTCATAATTGATCCTTTAAAACCAACATTCCAAATTTATTGGTCAGTCGGTCCCTTTTTGCTTTGCATTCTGCACAACTTTCTTAACTTAGTTTTTCATGGATGATTCTGTGAAATCAATCATCGTTATTAGTTGCACTTTTTAGTTGTGTGCATTTGGAGAGTCGGTTTGCTTGAGAACTTCTCCAATTACATGTTGAAAGGCTTAATCGGGTTCTCTAGAAGTTAATTTTATTTGTTACTCTACGGACCACACCAAATTTACCAGTCAATGCAGATGTTGCCAAAGTGGTTTCAATTGAAGGGGGCATTAGAATTGTCATACCCTTGCTAGGTCCCCTAATAGAGGGCTTGTTAAGGGGGTGCTCCGGGGGACTGTCAAACCTGTCTGTAGGAGAAGAGGACAAGGTGTTGACTATATTCTTTTGTTTATTTTTTAATTAAAAACTAAAAATGAAAAAGTGAATGTTTATTTTCCTCTTTATCAAGCACCCTTCCTTCATTGTGAATGCTAGTGGTGATGCTTGCTCATTGTATGCATTAGAAGTGCAATGTAAATTATAGTCATCATTATTGATTGGAAAAACTGGGATGTTTGACTAAATAATGCTTCATTTTTCTATCATCCAAATAATAACAAGTTTTCTTCCTTTCCAAATAACACATAAAGCTTATGTTTGTTTTCTTTCGCTGAGGGTGCTATTGCAAAGACAGATGGCATAAGGAAATTGGTGGATCTTGTATTCAAATGGTCTTATAATATAGCCATGAGAAATCATTCTAACGGATATATAGGCCTTTTTTTTTCCTCTGCCTCACACAAAAATTGTACAAATAAACCTCATAGTGTCGAATGACGTCTTGATAAGATGGTTTTGATCTATTTTTGTTTGAGAACAAATACTACTTACTTTGTATAAGATTCAATATCTAAATATATTTTCAAGAGAAATGAAAAGTAAGCCAGACTATTTGAGTTCATTTAAGGGACACTATTTGTAGAATGTGCCTATAATTACTCATTTCAGGTATTGAATCATTAAGGATAGGAGCCCCTGTAAACTGGAGCAGGTCAAGATGGTTGAAACTTGGGTTTTCTTGTTATTGTAGCATGCCCTCTTTAAGGTGACATAGCTACATGTGGTGCATTTTTTGAATGGTGTGAGATCAAAAGTTTGAAATTGTTTTGGTGCATTGATGATTGCTACCATTGATCAATGGACATGTTTTTGATTTCCCCAATTCTTGTTTTTTCTTACAAGAATTGGTTTAGCCTATACCTTCTTCTCATTTTTTAACTTTAGGAACACTCCATCTGCGATCTCATCAAGCTTGGATTCCTTGTCTCCTTCTGAGGTGAATTCTCTTCCTCGTCTTTAACATGTGTTGCTAATGCATACTTCTTTCCTTTCTTTCATGATCATTTCCATGGAGGGTGTTCCACATATTAACCCTTGACTTGCGAAAGATACATTGTAGTGAGAGGTTTTTAATTTTGTTTTAATCTTCCAATTGGAATCAGATCTAGAAGAACCCTTTGTTGTAGAATCTTCCAACAAAGTAATGTAACCAACACCTTTTCTACCTTTGGTATCTCCCGAATGAAGCAACATCCTTTTTTCAAACCTAATATCTGTACACCTCTCTCGTAATGACAATGTTGATGATTCCCTAGTTGTAGAGGTTGACTGTTTGAGTAGGCGTAATACAATTAGCCACTCCATTTCTATTTTTAGGCATCCCCAGAGATAATTTGGAGGAACTGGACACTTATGCTGGTGCAAATTGAGGTGCTAAATACCTCTCATTGAGGGTTCCAGACTCACGATGTTCACCACACATATCACAACTTAAAGTGTTATCAAGATTCAACACAGTGTACTTTACGAAAAAAATCTTAGTGTGAACTCCATAAGAGTTCCAACCATTATCATCTTCGTAATATTCTAGTGAACCATTGTGCCCATAAAAATCCAAAAATTCATCTAAATTCTTGTGATTGACTTGCTCTCTTTCAGATGATAAAGAGTTGTACCCAAAGTCAACAATTACTAGCATCTTAACTCCATCTGGTTATATATATATATATATATAAACAAATATGCCATAAAATTAAAAACAAAATGTAAGTATTGTTTTTGCTTCTTCTTCAAAATGAAATCTGGTCTGGCATCGAAATCCTTGCTCAGCTATGATGCTACAGGAAACTGTTGATGTCAAATTCCTTAAGTGTGGTGATTTTATCATTATACAGAGTTTCCCTTTCAAGATGATGAAGTAAATCTGTTTTTATAGGTCTCAAAATATTTCTAGAGGCATTCAATAATGTTGGTGTAATCCTCTGAATCATCTCGTTGAATCTGGTGGTTGTTCCATAATTGCTTTACTATGTTCTGGCTTGTACCTTTAGACAACCTAGAATTTAGCCCCTTTCATACTGGAAAAAAATGATTTCCAAGCACCTTGATTGGGTTGCACATGTAAGAGTTCAAGGTAAAATGATTGTTTTATTTTATCAGGAATTAGTTGAAAAAACCATTATTGAGTTTTTACTTTTAGAGTAATATTGGGGAGGGTGAATATAAAGTAGATTGAAGTCCTCATTATTTCTTATCATTAAAAAATTGTAAAATTGAAAAATAAATGCAAAACTACCCATTTCGAATATGAAATTCAAAGAATCATATTTATCCATCTAATAAAAAACCATAACGTCCAAGGTACAAGGTAATTCATTTGTGGACATATATCGTATAAATAAAACTTTACTTTGATATAACTTATCCTAATCAATTTAGATAGAAGTGGAACATGCTTGGAGCATAATTGTCAATTCTTTTCTTCCATTAGAATGCATTCTCATATAACAAGTGGATTTTTATAAATGAAACCATGGGATCAGTTACATGTTCCCAAAAAATAATACAATCTATGAATCCATGATCTTGAATTTGAATTTGAATGCCACTTTATGGAAATTATTGAATCAAGAGCAGAGAAATTTGGAGTTTATAACACTTCTTTGGAAGTAGTATCATTTTAGTGGTTGCAAAATTGTATAGGGAAGTGAAGTAAAAATAAGGGGCTACAATGATGCCAATTTTAAACACCAAGAAAGGAAACTATACCTACAGAGGGAGGTTTCCATCTTTTCTCAATGAGAATGTATGAAGGTTTGGAACGTATGTCAATTTACCAAAAATATAGATATTTTTACAAGAACACTGATGGTAACAAAAACTCCCTTAAAAGGATGTTAGCATTGAGAAGGAAAGGTTGTTCTATCTGAAAAAAGGAGAGTTGACTTTCAACTCCACCATCTGGAATTCATCTAAGGATGACAACAAATAGTCATCAGAAATAGTAGAATATCCACAAGTTTAAGATAAATTATAAACCGATGGTTATCAAGAATTTGTTGGATATCATAAACATTGCATTGAACTAATATTTTTCTCATCTAAATGATTAATATGAATATGTATAAGCACATGTTGGTTATGTCCATAAGGCATATAATATTATGTCTATAAAGAAATTAAAATAAGTATATCTCAAGATCTTTTAGCCTAAATCATGGCTAGAAATTCTTTTTGACAACCCTAAAAAGGAATTATTTCAGATGATAGAGCTTGTACAATGACCATGGATGACCTAAGGTGGGTAATATGATTTTAAGCAATGTGTAGTGTAATATATCAAGGGGGTGCACTAGGAATATATAGGCTATTTATGTGAAGTGATGGAAGTAAACATATACCAAAATGCTATAAAACTATGTACTATAACAAAACTATAAGCAATTGAGGAACTTTCACACTCTTATAAATTATTATAATGTATCCCAATAGTTGTTGAAAAATAATAAATCTAATTTGAAGAACCCTCTGACTGCACTGGACTTCACCACTTAGTGTTTGTAAATTTGTATTGTGGTAGACTTTGTGAAGACGCGTGATCATTTACCTTCTAAAGTCTCAGTGGTTTCTTTGGGGTCTATTATAATTGAGGAAATCCTATATACATGTTTAAATGAAAGGATTACTTATTAGAGACCCACTTCATCATTTTGTTTTATATTTTCCATTTTTATTGCATTGTTGATTCATAGAGATGACGATTCTCAGTGTCTGACTATATTATCCTTTTTGTCTTACTGGAGACAATTATTTAGAGCTTGAACTAAACGGAGGTGAGGGAATTGCAAAAGTTCCTCCCTGTATTTTTGAATTTATTTTGTAATCCAAATTACTAAATTAGTCTACAGTCTTTAAAACTTATGGATGAAAAAATTACAAATGCACACTAATTATTGCGAGAAATTGTTGTAACCTCACTTCAACATTTGATAGGATTGCTTATTGAATGGTCCTGCAGTTGATATCATGAAGCAATAAACCACAGTTAGCTTGTTTAATGAAAATATTGATATGGTTAATGCAAATATTGTCATGTTTATGGGTTCAATGAGACTTGTTGTTAATAAGTGGGGCAGAATTGAGGACTCTGTAGGGCCTGGTCCACCACCAGAATTCATAGGAAACTTCTCCAGCTTGCAAATCCTTCTTCTTAGTGGCAATAAGTTCACCGTCAATGTTCATCAACATATTGGTTGTTTGAAGCCTTTGTCCAAGATGGATTTCAACAATAAAAAATTCTCTAGAGTAATACCTCGAGAGATAAGTTACTGTAAGCTCATGGCCTTCATAGATTTGATTAGGAGTGATCACAGTGGACCCATAGCCCCGCAGATAAAGAAGATGGGGATTATCAATATCTCTAGAAAGCATTTCATTGGAACATTCCTTTAGACATTGAAGGCATGTTAAGCGTCACATTTGTGGCCTTTATAGATTTGAGTAGGAATGAGCGCAGTGGAACCATAACCCATAGTTAAGAGGTAGAGGTGACAACGAAACTTGTTGGGTTAGGTCACTGATTGGATGAGAACTACTTGCTTCATTAATTTAATATAACTAGTCAAGGTAGGCAGGCTAATGATGATGTGGAAGTAGATTTAGCTTGGTCTTGAGAGTATATGTTTGGGTAGGTGAGCAATGGTTCTTGTGTTTCCATGATTAGCTCTTAGTTCAATTCGCAAAGTTTGTTCCTATGACTATTGATCCATGTGACAATGATTTTTTCAGTAACAACTGGTTAGCCTTGCCACTCGCTGAAGAAGTCATAAAAAATGCCATTTCTATTCAATATCAGTAGTAGGGAGGCTTGTAAGGTCCCTTAATGAGCATGTTGATATACAATGCATGTTTAGGAGAAAGCTTTGTTAGCCTAGATCCAAACTTGGGAAAATGCGGAGCAACTAACTTTTCATCTAGATGCTTTGGGAGCATATAGAACTTATTCTTGTAATTCTTGGACTTCTTCTCATTCTGGAGCTCCAAAAAATCAATAACCTAGTTTGTAAAGGAGCAATACATGACAAAATTTGGGTAGCTAGTAGCATAACCCAAGTTCATTAGACATTCCTCTGCAAGAATGATGATGCCACTATTGATATCAGGGAACACCCACCTATCTATTTGAGGCATGATGGTAATCTTCTTAACGTCGGGGAAAGTTTCAAGATTTTTCATGTCAATCTTGTTGTAAAAATAGCCAATGTTGCAAAAAATGGCATTATTCTTCATTTTCCTCATGTGATCCACCATGATGATATCCTTGTTGCTGGTGATGGTAACAAAAATATTAGCAATTCAAACTTCAAAATACATCCTCTAGGGTAAGGACGTGAAATCCTTCTGTAAGAGCTTGCAAGGCAAAATTTGGATTAATTTATGTAACAATGACCATAGCTCCAACAACCTTTAGAGCTATATCACAACCTTTTCTAGCATATCTATATCCACAGGCAACAACCTTACTAACAATCATGAAATTTGTGGCCCTCATCTTATCATCTGGGAGAGAGTTTCTATATCCATATAAATTATCAATCTTGCTCTTGATAACAAAGTCATTAACATTAATAGTAGGAAATATCAAATTCCCACTAGCTTGCATCTAATAAAGCCTCTTAACACTAGTATTTGTCTCCTCAAAAACACCAACCAACATCTCCTTCATAATGCGGTACCTTAAGGGATCCATCTTGATGGTCTCCTTGATTAACTCCAAAACCATATGAAACTCCATATTCGTTGTACACTCCAGATCTAAAAACTTCCCAGTCTTGGAAACTTTATTCTCGGCCTTGAACGCCTCATGGATAAACAAATTTTCATTACCACTGTCATCACCGATTAGATGAGGGCCACCACCTAGACCCCATTCAAGAGCCCTTTCATTATACCATTAGTATTCTTGCAACATCTCCCCCTTCCAATCAAATAGTGAAGTGTTGTCATGGGAAATAGCCATGGCAGTGTGGTCGTACATGGAAAAGATGATGCAAGAGCACTATCTCACCTCAGCACCCAAAGTTGTATTGGTCTCAATGAGCACAGTGGGTTGGATGGTCATGTGGAGGGACCCTGTGATCCAGGCACACTTAAAGGGTTATGTGGGGATGAACTCAGCTCTATATTTCATTAATCCAAGATATAAATTTCTTCCAATTCAATCACCAACCTCCCAAAATCCACCTAGGATAGATCTTTCACCCTGTATTCCTACCTGGATATAGTTTTCTTGGCCAGAAGTGCCATTGCTACAGAGAAAAAAAATGCAGAACTAAGAGAACCACAGATTACAGAAATCAAGCTTAGGATGATTTTCTCCAACAGATAATGCTCAAAATATAACCCTTTAGAAAACATTTTTTTTCATGTTTGTATTGATAAAGGTTGTAGTTTTAAGAAAACGATTAAGCCAAATAGAATTTTGTTAAAATTACAAATCCATGATGTTATGTGACAGAAATGGATTTTCAGAACTTAATGTTCCGAGATGTCATTTAATCATGGAATATTTACAAACCCAAGATTCATATTCATATTCAGCCAATGTTAATTTGGAAACTCTATAATTTTCTGAGTCACTACAATTGTGTATATATGCTTTCAATGGGGTATTTTCTCAGAGTCAGTACTATTTTATATTGTGTCGATGGCAACATGCATCCTATTTCCCCAAACAATATCATTAGTTAAGGAAAACCAAGAAGGTTATGATATGGTTATGAGAAAGGTGTATTTACCCAAGACAGTTACGTTATGGTTATGCACAAGGTGTATTTATTATTTTCCAGACGAGGATAGGTTCAGGCTACTTGAAATTGTCGGATTGGAACTAGATTTTCCTACAGTAAGTATTTTTTTCCCTTCTCTTTGGGATTAGCTTTTATTTTTCTAGAACATGAAATATGAACCCCCACTAGATACCCTAAAACATCAAATTTGTGAACAAACCAAAATATTGGCTAGCTAGTTGAATTTATTGTTGAAGATGATCTAGGAATTGCTTGATAATTTGACTGTGGGACTTGTTTTCCCATGAAGGAATTGAAATTTGGGAAATTTATCATCCTTTCCTTTTCTTAATATATGTTTCAAATATTTATCATTTATGACTTTGTAATTCAAGGAATTTGAAGACTCAAACCTTAGAATTTTTTCAAGAATCAAGAACTTATTCCTGTAGGTAAATCATAAACTTCATACGAACATTCTAAAGGCCATAGGTTCATCAAGATATGGGACTTTTTGTACAGTTATTATTTTCTATATTCTCTTAAGTTCTGAAATTTAGATAATATTATGTTCATGTGTTCCCTATGCAACACATATTTTTGAAAGTTTGGTTCTAGAGTAGAATTTGGCATTGAATGCTTATCTTGACTTAAAAATTCAATATTTTAGACGTATATTTAAAATGGATGATTCCTGTGGACCCTTCTTGCTTTGGCTACTCAAATCTAAGCCAATCTCACATGATTTATTCTTCCTTTTCATGCATATATAAACTTTCACAGTGTTTTTCACACTAGTTGTACCAAAGTTATCTTGGAAGAATGGATCCATTGTATCCAGAAAACACCACCACCAAATGGCTAAACATATACTTAATGCAAAATGAATTTGTTGTGATTGCAAGAAAAAAATGTATGATTCTGTGTCTTCTTGCAGCCTCTTACATTTTGGTATAGAACTGGGTTTTTTTCACGTGGCATGTTCTAACTGGAGTATGAAATGGAATTTTAAAAAATACCTTAAACAAGTGAAATATGGAAGAATATGGGCTCACTTGAACTGTGACAGATCAAAAGCTTGATTATTGTTGTCAATACTCATCAAGGACCTACCTTGACATATTTATAACTTCTATTTTGAAGTGTAGAATATCTCTTTTTGCACTGTAAAGGTCAAGGCCCTTGTTGCCGACCAAAAGCGCACCCCAAATCTGTTCTTGTGGAATGTAGCCATGGACTGTCATGATAAGAACTTCAATGTACGCCCTTCTTTGATTTTATACAGATCACTGAAGCTTAGCCATGATCATATATGAAAAAAATGTTGAAGCCAATATCTATTACTTTTATTTTATGTTTATATGTCCATGCAACAACGTACGTTCTAACTTTCTCACCACTTCATTATCTATTACTCTATAATTTTTGTTATTATCATGCAATACTAATAAGAAAATAATTCCTATTCTTACTACTGTTGTGCCCAGAAAATCTAAATCCACTAAGCATAAGATCCACTTACACTTGAAAATTTTATATTTGAGCATAAATGATTAAATAACACAATTTTTTTCTCACAGTGAGTCAAAATTAAAGGAGAGATGTTTCAAAATTTCTATCAACATCCTTCAACCTCTGAGTTCCTACTTTTATCTCTTCTGTCAGAACTTTCTTTTGTTATTGTGATTGATTTAAGGCCTTTTGGAAGCTTCACAAAGCTGCATCAATCCTTCTGATCTGGGTTGTCTCTTCTTGTAGTCTTGTTCTAAGAATTTTCTCCTAATTATGTGTAGAAGTTAGTTCTTCCATTAGCAAGATTGTCTTCTTGATTAAATGTTCTCTCTCCTATTCAAGGGCATTCTTGTCCCTTTCTAATCGTTTTGCTTTATCTTCTACAACTTTCAAATGTAGAGCTCTAGATGATAACTCATATTTAAGCTTGTTATTTTCCTCTTATGCAAGAGCTAGTCTTACCTTAAAATCCATGACCCTATTTTCAGAGGTCTGATAAATATTCAAGGCATATTGATACTGAAGAATTATTATCTCTTGTTCTGCATGTGACTTGAAATATATTTCTAAGTTTCTTTTTCTCCTTTTCCCAGGTGCCGAGTCCATACTTACTATTTTATCATCATTAGCTTTATATTTGGGGCTCACATCTTCATACTAGATTCCTTCTCCAACGCTCCCCTCCAAATTTTGCAATTCTTCTTCCAAATTTTGAATTTATGTTTCAATTTTTTGATGTTCCTCTATTTCAAATTGTAATTTCAGTGTCAGTACATGTCCTTCTTGATCATGTTCTCCATTCTTCTTCTTCAAGGATAATACTTGCTCCTTCAACTTACTGATTTATTATGCTTGAGATGAAGACTCTTCTTTCATCTTCTAGCTTTCTTCTCGCACACAATTCAGCTCCTCTTGCAACTGTGATGCCTTTTTCTCAGTGGTTATGTATTATGTAATTATTTCATTCACCTGCTTTAAACCCTTTAATTTTGTAACTTCCCCACCATCATCTGCATCTTCGAAAGATAGTGCAGCCGTATTATGCATCTGGATTTGTGATTTCTTTTGTTGTTCATAAGTGTTTTTTAATTTCATCAGCATCAAGGTGAATCAATATATTCTGCTATTTAATTTGGTTTGGAAATTCTTCTACCATGGTATAATGCATTTGGCACAATTCCCCGGAGATGTGGTAACATCGTTCTGCTAAAGCTTGATATGCTCTATAAAACTCTTCAACCAAATGTACAAGCTCTGGTCTCTTTTTGTAGAACATCTTTGCAAGTTTTGAAAATGAATCTACATCCTCTTCAATCAGCTTCAACATGGCTTGGATCTTGATATCCATATATATCAGGTTTTCTTGAAGCCATTTTGAATTTTCAGGGCTCACATGGCTATCCCGCCACCAAGAGTAAGGACAGTGAGATTCTAATTGCAACATAGCCAGTTTTATCAGGCCACAATATACAATATGTTGAGGTTGTAAAATTTCTTTTTAACGAGGCCACTTTAGTTGAACTTTTTCTGGGATAAGAAAAGCACTAGGCCTTGATACTACATGACTGCTAATACTTGTACCTATTGTAACTCCCACAAGTTATTGCAATGTTACACTCATTTAGAAAATAAAAGGCACCTTGATGAGACATAGCTAAATCCATTGATGCTTCATCCATCATTGTCAATTTACAAGTAAATCATAGTCATTCTCACTTGTAATAAAGTTGACTCAATATTTCCAAAAGCTCTAGGCATTCCATTTCAAATTAAACTCATTCAACTGCTCCACACACATTTCATTTGCATTGAACCCTTTCTCAGATGCATCATCACTACCATTTTATGAGTTCCTCTCCCGTTTTCTCCAGGATTTCCTCACATACAAAACCCTCTATTCCATTTCTCAACTTAAAACTTAGATTCTTACTTTGCCTACCATAGAGTTCCTCCCCTCACTTAATTCTCTCAAATTTTCTATATGATTCACCTTTTTCATAAAACAGATTCATTCTAAACTACCATTGATTCTGATACACACACACAAACTGGAACTTATCAATGACATCTACCTAGAGGCAATATCAAATGACACGAAATTATGCACACACAAATTCTATTGAATACCTGTTTGAATTTATGAACTTGCTTGAATTCATGTGTTTGAAACACGATGTTTAAAGCTTACTTGAGGAAGACATATAATATGTTTTGACATTGTAACATATGTTCTAAAAATATCATATGAATGCATCTTAGAGTAAAAAATACTACAAATATTACTTGTATTTATTGTATAGATAATTATGGATGTTGAATGACTTGGCATCGCAGGTACAAATCCTCTTGCATCATGATAAATAATAACTAGCTGCATATGTGGAAAAACACCCTTCTATATTGACTTATTCTTTTAAAGTAAAATAAACATATTTAATGAAGAATGAAATTTGCGCCATGTTGATTTAGATGATATTGCTAACACAAAAACCAAATAGTACTTATTAAGGCATCCCCTTGGATGTTGTTCTTAGCAAACTCAATGAACTATTTTTTAATTTATACATATGTTTAGTGTTGTTTTCAAGCAAAATTTATAGTGTAAATCAATGCTACCCCTAATTTTTTCAAGGTCACGTTCAATCTTTAAACGAAACATAATTCACACAAAGGGGTATTAAAAGGTAGTTTGTTAAATGAACATGCCCTTGATCCTATAAAAAAGGCACCAAATTCTTACTAGAGACACCTCCGTAAGGGCAGAATTAAGCCTGAGATGATCATCCACTTTAGGAAGGAACTCAACTTTCGCTTCTGGCATGATGCCAATAGTCGATAAATAAGAAATGAAGATCGACGATCTCCCAAGCGAGCTAGGCTAGGATGCAATACAGTTGAGATAGTTGTCTTGCATCCTAGCTTGTTTGGGAGGTCATACATCTTCCTTTCTCCTTTATCAACTATTGATATCATGCCATAACCCAAATGTGAGTTCCTTCTTAAAGTGGATGATCATCTCAGGTTTTACTTCTGCCCCCAAAAAAAATTCTAGGAGTCGCGTCTCAATTCAACAGTTGTTTCCATTAGACTTCCAACGATTGTTTTCGTCGCACTTCCGAAAGTTATTTCTGTCATTGGTATGGCCCAAAAATTTCAACAATGTTATGGAAGTTGTCAAAATATCGATGACTATTGTGGCACTTCCGATGATTGTTTTCATTGCTGGAAATCTAATAGAGTTGGACATGCGATGACATGTGCAACGACATGTGCGATGACAGGCCATCGGTATTGCGGCACATTCTAGGAAGGCATCAGTGACGTAATATTGATGTCTCCACATGATGTCTGAATAGTGACAATAAAAAATGTGATTCAAATATTTACTAAATGAAGACACGTGTCATTTCTAGTGTCACTCTACTGACAGTTATTAGAAGTGCTGCATATGCAACGGTACAGGAAACGACATTTTGCACAACCTCAAAGTGTCGCTCTTTGGACACCTCTGTGTCACAATAAAGAAATTTTCTCTATCATAAATTGGGCAAAATATGCTAGTGATATTTTTTATTTCGAGTGTGGAGCTTATACACAAAAATTTTCAGTGAAATCAAATACATATTGCAACTATAATTTTGGGACTCTAGTGGTATGATTTTAATCAAATGACGATTGTTAGAACCAATGTTATGATAGTATTGATGGATTGGCATATAATATTATTGATTCTCCATTGGTTCCCTTTGTACCCAACTACATACTAGATTAGCAACATGAGAGCTTTGGGGACTAAAAATGATTGTTGACATTGTAAATCTAGGAAACCAATTACTATACCAAGCTAAAAAATGATTAGAAACATATGTTAAATAAAATCTAGTATCCATATCAACACGAGGGTTTTGATCTGTTGAAATATTTGAGCATTAAATAATACTCAAAAGGATCTATTATGCCATAATAATTATTAACCTCATAAGATACACTAAAGAGATAAGCAACTGATTATTCACGAAATAATTTGCCACGAAGCAATCTTTCAACTAGTGATGATATTTGTCTTGATAATTAGAATTATAAGCTTCAAAGTTGTGTATGTATGTGGAATTTATGCATTCCAAACTTGCGATATACACAAGGGATTTGCATGAATAATAATTAGTCAAATAATAATCTTTCATCCGATTAGAAAATTTATCTTAAGGATTAAGAAAATCAACTTGAAAATGTTGAAAATCCTTCAAGAGTGAGATTACATCCAGTGAAAAAATGATGAGAAAAAAAGAGTGCATGATGATCTAGATATGACCTAGTTCGGAGGTATCATTAAGATTTTTTTATGCAACCAACTCACAAAATATAAGAAAATATAGATCAAGGACTTAAAAATTATCCTCTTCCAGGGGGAAACCTACTTGACATTACACAAATGAACAATTATTTGATGATAACAATGACAAGACCTCCTTTCTATATATAGGAGTCTAAGGGGTTACAATATAATTAGAGCCTACATAACAATAATAATTTAAGGGCACAACAATAACAATAGTGGGCTTCTATGGGGCACGATAACAAAAATATGGGGACTACATGGGAACAACAATAACAATAAGGGGGATACACTAATAATAAGAATAAGGGGATAAACTAGTTTGATAGGGATCTAACATGCCCCTCTTATTCAAAAAAGTGGTTTCCTGAACGCTTGAGTAGTTATGGATGCTCCTGTATAAAATTATCTCCCATGTGGAATATTCAGCGGGTAATTACTTCCATTTGATGAGATACTCTGAAATTGATAGATTTTGTAGCTATCAATTTCTTATTTTTGTGACTGCTTCAGGTTCCAATATGATTTTTCCATCCTCGTTGAGTTCTGAAAATATTGTTTGAATTGGGAGCTTGTCACCTATAACCTTCTTTAAGCATGAAAAATGGAAAACTGTGTGTACTCAGGAAGATGCAAGAAGCTCCAATTTGTATTCCATAGTACCAATATTTTGCAACACCTTGTAAGTACCATATTACTTTGGCGATAATTTATTATCCTTCTTAGCTTGCTTGAGGGACATTTTTTTGTATGGTTGTAGTCGTAAAAATACCTAGTCACCTACATCAAAACTTCTTTCGCTGCGATGTTGTTATGCCTGTTGTTTCATTCTATTTTGTGCCAAAGTGATGTTATCATTTAAGAGTTGGAGAAATTTTCCTGATATGATATTCCACTGCTTGAGCCTTAGAATTTTCTCTTAAATACGATGTGATGGACGGTGGATGATATCCATAAAGTGCCATAAATGGTGTCATTTTTGCTGCAGTATGGAAGGAAGTGTTATACCACCATTCAGCCGAAGGTAACCAATTGACTCATTGTGTTTTTTTATCAGATATAAAGCAACGAATATATTCTTCCAAACATTTTTTCATTCTCTCAGTTTTTCCATCCGATTGAGTATGATAAGATGAGATATGAGCTAATTGAGTACCTAGACGAGAAAATAATTCCATCCAAAAATTTCCAATGTAAATGGGATCTCTTTTTCTTACAATAATCTTTGGGTTTCCATGTAGCTTAAGAATTGTTTCCATAAATGTAGTAGAAACTGTATTGGTTTTAAATGGATGAGATAATGCACAAAAGTGTACATACTTGGTAAGTCTATAAACTACCACCATGATGACAATCTTTCTTGTGTAAACCTGTGATAAAATACATTGAAATCTCCTCCCAACATTGACTTGGAATGGTTAAAGGTTGAAACAAACCTATGGTCTTAATTGTATCCACTTTATTTTGCTGTAAAACCAAACATTCCATCACAAAATTTTGAATACCAAATTTAAGGGCATCCCAAAAAAATTCCTTCTTGACCCTGTGGTAAGTTTTTAAAAATCCCGAGCTCCCTCGTGAGGGAGAGGTGCGCAATTCCAAAAGAATATTTTTTTGAGTTTGGAATTCTTACAAATATATCAGCAATATTTGTACCAAATTAAATCATTTTTCCAGTTAAATGCATCAGATGTATTGGGATCTTGCTATAACTTTTGAATGAGTGTCCACACTTTTTCGTCATTCTTCCATTCATCCCTTGCTTTAGTTATTCAATCTGGTTGGATAATAGAAATGGCACAAAACAATGCTTCCACATCCTCATCCTTTATTGAGAGTGCATCTGCAACAACATTTTGCTTCCCTTTTTTGTAGATGATTTCATAGTCATAACGTAAAATATTTATGACCCATTTTTGTTGCTCTTCTAAAGATGATATTTTTTCCAAAAAGTATTTAAGACTATCATGATCTATTTTTACCTTGAAGTGTCCTTTCATTAGGTAAGGTCACCATTACTTTAGTGCATGTGGTATTTCCAACATTTCCTTCTCATAAATGGTTTATGTAAATAATTACCTTTGATTGGACGACTTTCAAAAAAAATGGGTCTTCCTTATTTCATTAAAACAATACCAATTCCATTTCCTGAGGCATCACATACCACAATAAAGGTTTTTGTGAATTCTGGTGTAGCTAATAATGGTGCTTGGTAAATTTCCTCTTTAAGATGTTCAAAGGCCTTAGTTTCTTTCGGAGTTCAAGAAAATGCATCTTTCTTCATTAATGTTGTTAAAGGTGCTTCTATTCTCCCATAATTCCTAACATAATTGCAATAATACCCTGTCAAACTGAGAAATCCTCGAAGATGCTTTATGATTGTGGGGGTTTTCCATTCATTAATGGATTTAATTTTGTTAGGGTCTACCTTAACATTGTAACAGCCCTAGTTAAAAATTTATGTAAAAAATATATATATAATATCAAGGTCATGGGACATGTATTCCAAGCTTAGTGGTGGGAAAAGCATCCTAGTAGGTGTTAATTTCAGTTATTATGGCTAAAGGAAATTAGCAAAGGCAATGGCAAAGGATTTGGAAAGGCATGAGGCATTAATTGGAATTTTATTTATAAAAATAATGGAAAATAGGAGAAAATGAAGGTGAAAGGTCATAGGTTTCACATGAGGAGGAAAATGAAGGAAAATAATGGAAATTGAAGAAAATAGAGGCCTCATTAATAAAAATGTTTTTAAGGATCATTTGGAAATCTTTTGGCTCAAGGATTTTTTTTCAATGAAGTTTTGGAGCTCTCATTATTCTCTCTCTCTCATACTCTTGGATACTTAGAATTTTCTCGGAGCACTCTTGGAGGGTGTGGCATACTTAGATATTTGGAGCAAGAAGGCAAAGGAAGACCAAGAAAGCATAAGAGGACATTGAGATCAGCAACTACAGTAGGTTTTGATTGCAGGTACTGAGTTTCACGTATGTTTTCCTCACTAGTTTTGGCATGCATGGTGTATGCATGTGGTTTCTTGGTCATGATCTACCATTGGCATGAAGGATTTCTTGTATTGATAGTGGATTTTACTAGCCTTTCCATTTCGTGGATAGTCATGGTGTTGTGGGTTCAGTTTCATTTTTTTTTCTCTGGTTGGTTCTCATGTCCCTTTGACTGTGGGGTGATTTATTACTTCCTAGAAGCCTTGGTTGGAAAAATTCTCTTGAAGCTCGATGTAAAACTATGTGTTCAGTTACTATTCTTGGAAGCCTTGGTTGGAAAAATGCTCTAGAAGCCCTGGGTGGGTTGAGTTACTAGTCTTGGAAGCCCTAGTTAGAAAAATGCTCTGGAATCCCTATAACAGTTTGGGTTGAGTTACTAGTCCTAGAAGCCCTAGTTGGAAAAAACACTCTGGAGCCTTGGAACAGCTTGGGTAGAGACCAATCCGTGATGGTTGTGATATCTGACCGTGAGGTGTCGCTAGTTGAGGGGTGAGATGGTTTGGCCTTTGGAATCCCTAGTTTAGTTTTGATGGATTTGATTTATGATATCCAACATTAATGCTTGGAATATTCCACGAGGTTACCTAGATGAAGAGATATTTGGCTCAACCATGTCTATGGTCGGGTGGAATGTGGAAGTCCCATACTTGGTTTCATTTTCATTATGGAAATAATATCTCTTTTCCTCTTGTATTGATGGGTAATGTTGGAGCGAGGTACTCTGGGGTATATTTTTTAGTATCTTTTTGTATATTTTTGCATATGCGCATTGTGAAAAAAGGTCAAGGGGCTTTGGGGTGGGCCAACATCCCTCTTTTATGTAAATGGGTTGTAAGGGTAAACTGTGGGCCTCAAACCATGGTTTGAGACCATAGTATCTGTGCGCTAACATGGTTATAAATAGATAGATCAAGTCTAAGTAAGAGGTCATTCATTTGTTGATATAAGCGAGTATTTATGCATCTGTGATACACTTTTGTAAGTCTAGGTTTTCTAGTAGAAAGGCTCCTATTGGCTGTGTGCACAGAGACCTAGTCTGGCTATGTGTGAACTCTGTTGGTTGTGTATGCAGAAGGGTAATTGCAAGGGAAAATTTTGTTCGTACTAAAATATTGGAATCTAATACAAATATTTGTTTTGGTGAAGTATTGTGTTATCTGTTTACTATTTCTACTTTGAGATCGCTTACTTCTGTTATGATTAATTGTATCTGTGCGAGTAGATCTATTATTTATGCACGAATATATTTTGATATTTGAATACATGAATAAATCTACTTAATTTATTATGCATTACATAGATTTGGCTCTTTTCTTATATATATGCAACGAAGTCGATCTGCGATCCACTTGTTTATGCATTATCTGTGTCTGCGACTAGCCAATCTGATAAGTATTGTATGTATTTGCATGCATCTATTTCCGATCTATGTAAGTTCTGAAATCAACCTGTTTAGGGCCACCACATTATTTTCTTCCTCATGGTGCGGAAACCTGGTTCCAACACCCCCCCATACTGCTTTGGGTGAGACTTTGATCTTTACAAGCAGGTCATTGCCGAAAGGGCCAATATTTGGATGGTTTGTTGGTTGCACGATAAAATCTGAACTCGGGTCAGGGCCCATCAAGCCAAAAAATGATTTCTCTATCAGGATAGGGATCATTTTGAGGGATATTTGATGTTGTGGCACCCTACGAATAATGAATTACAAGATTGGTTGGATAGAGAGATCCTTGAATTCGTGATCCAAGAGAATCAAATTTCTAAGATATCACCTAAAAAGTGGGTTCAAAAGTACATCTATACAGAAGTTCACGAGATATTCTTTTTCTACTTTGCAACTAAGTTGCATGAGTGGTATTTGTGATTGACTAAATTCAATGCATGATCCAGGTGGATATTGGTGGTCACTCACCTATTCCACTTGGGGCCCCACCATTGTCTCTTTTAGTTTTTCAATTTTGGCACAACTTACTATTTTTAGCATTTTTTTAGGTCCTGAACTTCCAGAGCCGTTTTGAGGCCCTAAACGACGTTTTTTGGGAAAACCGGGAGCAACATGGGTCCATGGATTGATGTTGCTCACTCAAAATTTGTAGTCCTTAAATAGATATTTCTAACGAGGTATGGTTCACGTGAAATGGAGATCGTATGCCAAAGTTACGTCCCCGGGAAGTTGAAACACCAGTTTACCCAAACGAGGCCCATAGTTTTGGCGCTTCATCTCCTAGGGTTAGGGTTTTGGATGTTTAGGGTTTTACATTTTTTATAAATAATAAATAGGCCCTCGAGCCTCATTGGAACTCATTTCAGAGGCCTGTAGCCGCCACATCTCTTCTCAGAGATAGCTACCAGTGCCCTAGCTAGTTTATTTCCATTCTGTCTGTAAGCAAATTTCAGTTCTTTGATATTAATGAAATGAAGTGATTTTTATGCTGCATCTTTGTATGTATGGTTATATGTTTATTCTGTTGCATTCTTGCATAAATCCAGATCAGTGGTATCAAAGCGGTCTGCTTTTTCTCGTTCCTTCTTTGCATGTCCCCAACAAGGTTGGGGTATAAAGAGTTAGGGCTCGATCTGGTGGAACCTTTGCAAGATCAGCCTCGCAAACCCCGACGGACGCCCATGGGGGACGAAAAGAAAGATGAGGGAGCAGGAGATCCTATCAAAATATTGCTCGAGGAGGCCCTCGAAAAACAAAGGAACGCGATGATGGATAACTTTGCCCAAATCCTTCAACGGCTGCCCACCGGCGACGCATCTGCATCCAACAGCCACTCTGGAGGTGCGACTCCTTTTAAGGTACAAGTAAATTTTGACATTCCCATATTTGAGGGTCAAATAGATGTAGATGTCATAGATAGATGGTTGAATCTATTAGAAGGATATTTCTCTGTTCATGACTTTTCAGACCGGGAGAAGATTATTTTTGCACTCCTCAAAGCTACCCCCCATGTTAAGGACTGGTGGGAAACCTACAGTGAGAACAAGGACCAGACAGAACCCTCTCTATTCTCGGCCGTACCAACCTGGAATTCTTTCTGAGACACCATCAAGGAATAGTACTATCCCATGGGGAGCTATGAGGACAATTACATACAATGGACCATGCTGCGACAACAAAGGGATCAAGATGTGCATGAGCTGACGAATCTATTCCATACTTTGCATACAAAGTTGGGTATCAAATATTTAGAGAAACATCTGGTGCTAAAGTATCGTATTTGTCTGCACAGATAAATTCAGGAGGAAATGGAGTTGCTTCACATCTCCTCACTTGGTACGGCATACCAGTATGCTGCCAAGATTGACCAGAAATTCAAATAGAAGAAGCGAGACTTTGGATCTGCGAATCAAAAGCAAGGGAAAGGTTCTCCCAAAATGTAGAACAAAGGACAGAGCCAAGGCATGACGGCTCAAGACAACCTATTGAAGCCACAAGCAAAGAATTACACCGCAAAGCCAAGGAAGGACACGGGAAAGTGGTGTGAGTTCCATAAGAGCTTCACTCACAACACAAGTGAGTGTCGAGCCAAGCAATCACTAGTGGCTGAGATGAGGGCTTCTAATTCAGATGCACGCTCCAACTCTAAATCAAAACCTAACAAGGGGAATGAAAAAAGGAAACAAATTATTGATGCGGAGCCCAATGCCACTGTGCCACTACGAAGATCCAGAACGAGGAACCGGAAGATCTCGAGGAGGAGGAACGTCTCTTCCACTCCCAGATGTGGGTAAAGGGCTCCCCGGTACAGTTCATTTTCGACAATGGGAGCCAAAATAACCTCATTTCAGCAAACTTCGTGAAGCGGTTGGGCTTGCCAACCACAGCTCACCCACATCCATACACTATCGGGTGGCTTCACCAAGGAAAAGGTCTCCGCGTCAGCTAGCAGTGCAGCCTTCCCTATAGCATCAAGCCCTTCACAGATGAGGTATTATGTGATGTTGCTCCTATTGATGTTTCTGATGTATTATTACGACAACCATACTTGTGGAAGAATCATGTTGTGTATCAGTCTCGGCCTCGCGCTATTATTGTTACTTTGGGAAATAAGTTGTACAGGATACCAAAGGTACCACCTCCTACCGCTATCTCTTCGGTTACTGCAAAACAATGCAGTAAGCTCATTTCCCAAACCAGGAAATTCGTTTTCCTGATTATCCACCCCCAGGACAAGAAGAATACTATGGCCACGACCTCCAGATAGGGCTCCTCTACACGACAACAACAAACGGACAAGGTTCTAGAGGAGTACGAGGACATCTTCACCTCACCCATAGGGGTTCCTCTGCACTGTCAGGTCAAGCACCCGATTGATCTGACCCCATGTGCACTTCTACCCAATGGACTACTCTATCGGTGCTCTATTCTGGAGAACGATGAAATCAAGAGGCAGATTCAAGAGCTACTACAAAAAGGTCACATCCGACCAATTTCATCGCCCTATGGGAACCCGATTGTGTTGGTATAGAAGAAGGATGGGACATGGAGACTTTGTATTGACTATCGGGTGCTGAAAAAGATCACTATCGGGAATAGGTACCCGATCCCACGGATTGATGACCCTCTGGACCAACTCAAAGGGGAAAAATATTTTAGCAAGATTGACTTGAAGTCTGGGTATCACCAGGTACCAATTAAACCCTCTGATGTGTGGAAGGTTGCCTTTAAAGCCAAGGAAGGCCTTTTCGAATGGTTGGTCATTCCTTTCGGGTTGACGAATTCTCCCGCAACCTTCATGAGATTGATGGACGACATCTTGCAGCCATTCACAAACTCATTTGTAGTGGTGTACTTGGATGACATTCTGATCTTCAACCAGACTTGGGAAGAGCACCTCCACCACATTTGACAAGTCCTCCAAACACTGTGTCAACACAAGTTGTGTGCCAATTTGGAGAAGTGCACTTTTGGCATGACCCTAGTTCAATATATGGGATACATTATTGATGAAAAGGGGGTGCATGTGGATCCAACGAAGATCCAAGTCATTCGGGATTGGCCAGCCCCAACCACTATAACAGAGCTTCGCAGCTTTCTGGGTCTTGCTAATTTCTACCGTAGGTTCGTGTTTGGATTCTCTCATATCACTTGGCCCTTGAGTCAAGTCACCAAGGGAGGAGCGAGAGCAAAATTATTTTGGTCAAAATCTCAACAGAAGGCGTTTACGGAATTGAAAAATCGCCTCTGTTCTGCCCTAGTGCTCACATTACCAGACTTGCAACATCCATTTGAGATCAATAAAGATGCCTCTGACTATGCTATTGGGGCGGATCTTACTCAACAGGGACATCTAGTGGCATATCACAATGAGACATTGTCTAACACAGTTCGCAAGTATCCCACTTATGACAAAGAAATGTATTCCATTGTGCAAGCTTGTAAACAATGGAAGAATTACATTTTGGGGAAGGAAACAATCATCCACACAGACCACCGGCCCCTGTAGTTCATACAGACACAAGGGAAGTTGTAGAATTATCGCCATCAGAAGTGGTCCACATATCTGCAACAGTTTCATTTGAAAATCAAGTACAAGAAGGGTAGCACCAATAATGTTGCAGACTGTCTTAGCCGACCACCGATCATGGCGCTCACCGTCGTTCTCAACTCTTGTGGGCACGAGACTTCTGATTGGCCGCTTCTCTACAAGAGCGACCCAGAATTCGGCCACACATACAAGGCACTCTTGGGGGGTACATAAGTTCCAAATTTTCACCTTCAAGATGCACTTTTATGTCACCTGGGACACCTTTGTGTTCCTTTAAGTGAGCGCACCAAGTTGATATGGGAAGCACACTACAGTCGAGTTGTTGGGCATTTCGGGGTCGAGAAAACAGTAGTAGTACTACAGAAGTACTTCTATTGGCCGAACCTTCGAAAGGATGTCGGGAATCACATCAGATCCTGCACTGCTTGTGCCAATGCCAAATCGACCATTAAGAAGCAAGGCCTATATACTTTGCTACCTACCCCTAGTCAACCTTGGGAATCCATCTCCATGGATTACATGTCAGGCCTGCCTTATACTAAGCATGGAAATGGCTGTGTTTTCGTGGTCGTCGACAGATTCTCGATGATGGCCATTATAGCAGCCTGCAAGAAGAATATCACAGCAAAAGCCACTGCTAAAATCTTCTTTGAACGAGTGTGGGTGAACTATGGGATCCCACAGTCTATCATATCAGATCAGGATAGCAGGTCCCTCAGCACATTTTGGTCTAGCCTCTGGTCAATTTTAGACACCAAGCTCACCAAGTCCACAGCTTTCCATCCCCAAACAGATGGCTAGACAGAGGTCGTCAACAGAATGATTGTACACATTCTGCGCATGTACAATTCCAAGCATCCATGCACATGGTACGATAGCCTTCCCTATGTACAACACAGTTATAACAGGGCTCTCCACAGCTCAATCGGCCATAACCCCTTTCAGGTGGGCTTGGGATTCCAGCCACTATGTCCCATTGACGTAGCCATGCCATTTGCAGCTACTCAGGCCGATTCAGCTCATGTCCAATGGGAAGTTGACAAAGCAAATAACTTCATTGAATGCATTCAACACATCCGCCAACAAGATCATGACATATTGGATAGAGCTAATGCTAAGTACAAGCAACGCCATGATCAACATCGGGTGCCACACAACTTCCAAGTGAGCGACAAAGTGTGGCTACATTTGTAGAAGGAGCGCCTCACTGGACCCCACTACAAGCTTTGCCCGCTCCGATATGAGTCGTACACCATCACCAAGGCTATAGGGAACAAGGCCTTTGAGCTCAGTATTCCACCATTCCTTATTCTGCACCAAGTATTCAATGTGGACCGCCTTCGTCCTTACTTCCCACCTCTATTGGACACCTCTGACATTGCAGAACAACTCACACCAATAGAGTTAAACCCAGACTGCATGGAATAGGCCACCATAGAGTGTATCATGGACATGCAAATCAAGAACACTCGCCAACAGAAGATCCAACTGTATCGGGTTGTCAAAGCTGGCCAACTCCTGCACCAAGGAAAGTGGTTCACCAGGGACCAAGTTCAGCAGAAGTTTCCTCATCTCATGGAGGAACTTAACGCAATGGGGACCATTGCTTCCTAAGGGGGAATGATCCAGTGGATATTGGTGGTCACCCGCCTATTCCACTCTGAGGCCCCACCATTTTTTCTTTCAAGCTTTTTCAATTTCGGCACAACTTACTATTTTTAGCAAGGTCCTGAACTTCTCGAGCCGTTTTGAGGCTCCTAAACGACGTTTTTTGGGAAAACTCTGGGAGCAACATGGGTCCATGGATTGATATTTCTCACTCAAAAATTTGTAGTCCCTGACAGACATTTATAACTAGGTATCGTTCACGTCAACCAAGATCGACAAAGTTACGTCCTAAAGTTGAAACACCCTTTAATTTACCTCCAAACACGAGCTCCATAGTTTTGGCGCTTCATCTCCTATGGTTAGGGTTTTGGATGCTTAGGGTTTTCCATTATTTCTAAATAATAAATAGGCCCTCAAGCCTCATTTGAACTTAGTTCAGAGGCCTGTAGCCGCCACATCTCTTCTCAGAGATAGCTACCAGCGCCCTAGCTAGTTTATTTCCATTTTGTCTGTAAGAAAATTTTAGTTCTTTGATATTAATGAAATGAAGTGATTTTTCTACTGCATATTTGTATGTATGGTTATATTTTTATTCTGTTGCGTTCCTGCATAAATACGGATCAATGCATGCACGAAGGAAAATGCAGTCATTGAGTCAACTCCTAAATTGATTAAACAATTAGAAAATATAGAAAATAAGATCATCGGCATGATAGATTATTAGATTGATCATTTCTTGGGAGGATTTGTGACTAAATTTTCCATTGATCATTTTGTGTCATACTCTAAAGCAGAAAGTATATTTTTCAAGGGTCCTAGAGGCAATTTCTTGTGCTCTTTGAAGTTATTATTGAAGATGCTATTATGTGAATAGGGCTCTTTATGCCAACATATTGCGTGAATGTCCTAAAGAGGCCTAACTACGCGCAGTGGAATACTTTACCATGAAGACCTAGAAAAAGGATTTATTTATAGTCCTCTCAAGCATAGATCTCATAGTGACGGTGAACTAGAGACTAGTAGCTCTAGTGAATATGTGCACTCTGAATAAGAGGAAGTATCCCGAGAAGAAGTTTCATCAAATCAGAATAATCAAAGAGCCTTGACCATATTTCAGATCCCATCCACTCTAATTCCATACTCATCTTACAAATCTTCCACTCCAACTCCACCTCTATCTTCCCTAGGCGCAGATATGGTTGCATCCCTGAAGCTACCTACTTTTAGAGGTCATTGGGAATGAAGATACTGAGCACTTTTGGTTTTTTTATGGAGAGATTAGTAGGTTAATAATGATGATAATAAGAAAGCGCAGTTCGCCACTTCTTTCCAAGATCACACATTGGATTGGTATATCAGATATGTCAAATAAAACCCTAATTCCACTCTGGATGAAGTGAAAGATGCCCTAAAATAATAATTCAAGAAGCATAAGTCATATGCGCAGTTGGTTACAGAAATGAAAGAGATTCATTGGGAGGTAAATGAATCTGTGTGGGAGGCAGATTAGAAGCTGAAGCGCACTATCAAAGATGGTGGATTCACTATCGATGATACCCAACACAAGGATTGGTTTATTGTTATGCTTCTCCCACATCTACACTAGCCCTTGGGTCAACAAAATATTTCCACATAGGTTGAGGCTGTGGATATTGCGATGAAATTATAATCTACCCCAACACCTGTTGCGCTTGAAACTCAATAGATTCAAAGTCATTTGGAAGCAATGCATTAAGAGATTCAGAATCTATGCAAATATAAGGGCGAGGAGGTATGCACAGAGGTCTGGTGCATAAAATTTAAATTTGTTGGGCATCATAAGGATCAATGTCTTGTATTCAATAATTATCTAAATGTTGGAGGACCTAGCCCACTAAAGAGCGTAGCTGGGCCAATATGGTACACAATATGACAAGTTGCATGTTTGCATGAAACATATTTCTATCCAAGGGTCGGAAAATATCAACCTGAGCTGAAGCAAATGTTTTGAAAAAAAATTTCATCATTAGGACATGATAAGAAACACCGTCGAACTTATGATATGATGTTGGACAAGGCTGAAATATATAGAATGCAGGCCGAGCCTACCTCACCAGCATCCCCCTCTAGACGCGGTGGATTTCATAAAAGAGGACAAGGGGAGGTGGATCGACTAGTCGAGGAAGGGAGCAGGTTATTTGATACAACTATAGAGATGCTGGTCACTATGCGAGTGACTTTCCTAATCCAGTGTGAAAATAATGTAGGTATTGTAGACTATTTGAACATCAAATAGAAGATTTCCATGTTTTGATTGCTAAGATGCAGGAGAAATGACGCAGACTCCAATGCAAAATATTCAGATGGTCAAAGTAGAAACTTGCGAGGAATATCCTAGCGTGAATGTGGTCACTTATGAGGATAAGGGAGAGAACCCAGATACTGACCTTTGGATTCATAAGGCACCTAAGAAAAATATGGATTTGATTTGTAGTGTGCAAAGGAGAATTTTGTTGAAGCGTGAAAGGAGTTTGTAGAGGGAAGTGCATCAACATTAGGTAGACCCATGAAGGAGGCAGGGGTAGATGAAGAAATCAAACCATTTTTACAAGCTTGCGTTAAGTTACCATGAAATAAAAAGGCGGTAGAAAACCTTCAGGCTCTAATAGATAAGTGCCCAAAAGAGGAAAAATCGTTGATAGAACAAAAAGTTGTCAAAAAAAACTATAAGAATAAGAAGAGGATGGGATAAGAGATGCGTATGACTATGAAGATCGGTGCTTATGAGATGGATCAGGTTATCTTAGATCTGGGGTCCGATGCAAATGTCCCACCTAAACAAATTTGCAGTGCATGGGAGAACCCAAGTTGGAATGGTCTACCATTCAACTGCACATGCAAATCATCATAAAATCATTCCATTAGGAAGCTTTTCGCAGGTCGTAGTCAGTATTGAAGGTGTTAAGGTGCTTGCATATTTTGAAGTTATAAAAATTGTGGTTGATACAGATCCTTATCATGCGTTGTTGGGATTGGACTGGGCTATTGATGTGGATGGTATCATCAACCTGGAGAAGAAAATAATGGAGTTTGAAAGCAATGGAACCAGAGTCATCATTCCCTTAGATCCTGCAGAAGGAGCGAGATACACAGAGCCTGTGCGCATTGATGATGATATTGACCAAATCTATAAGTTGACTCTATGCGAGGATGATTGGATCAACCTAATGACTTATGGAAATCTTAATTGGGAAAAGGAAAACTCTTGCTTCTCAGATTCTGATGAAGAATTGGAAAATAGGAAAAACCAATTGCATGAAGTATCTAGTTGCACTGCAATCGAGTGACCAAATATCTTCAATGCATGACATCTGAGGTACACAACCATATTATTATGGTTTAACTAATGTAAATATGTTTTTAGGAGAACTAGAAAGAACTATCCCAAAAGAACAGATATTTCATGCCTTGGATCTCGGACTGTGTGCTACTCCAGCATGATGGTGGGAAAATCATAAAGAAAACATGGGCAACTGGGATTAATGCACGCGCATGATGAGATTACACTTTGAATGTCCAACTGTCAGAATGGAATAATTCTACTCTAGAAAGGATGATTTGTGCAGACATTTGGCTAGATCGAATGAGGTATGGAGCATAGAACCGAGACTTGAATGGGTCCACATGTTCATTCATACATTGGGGAAGGTACCTATTGATTGGTATCTGGAGACAAAGCTGCGCCAGGTAATAGTGAATGGTTTGCACTGACAAAGATTTTCATTCTAACTTTCAACTTTGAGAGTGGGTTTGACAAGATTGGTAAAACATTACATGACATTCAAGAAGTCATATTTGACACAACAAAGCCAATAAGATAGCGCTCTTTTCCAACGTGGGATGCACTAATGAAGGATATTGTGAATTGCAGAAATATAACAATTGAAGAGAATGAAGACGTTCCAAGGAATATTACCATTCCACAATATGAGGGACAATGCGCAGTTGTTAGGCCCTTGATCACTTCACTATATGTCACAAAACCTTTAAAGATTCGGTAGGTGAATATTAGATCTGAAGAGCAACCAAAGTTGGAAAATATTGGAGACTATTGGGATGATGATACAGTAGGAAAAGTTTCTGAGCTACTTATGGAGTACCAAGAATTATTCCCTACAAATTTTTCAGAGTTGAAAGGAAAAATTAAGGAGCTTGGAGTCATGAAGATCACTTTGAAACCTGATGCAGGCCTAGTGAAGCAGCGCCCATATAGATTGAATCCAAAATATAAGGAGAAGGTAAAAGAAGAGTTGGATAAGATGGTTGTTGTAGGCATCATAGGGCCAATATAAGAGTGTAATTGGGTGATTCCCATGGTAGTACAAGACAAGAAGACAAAAGAAGAAATCGGGATCTGTGTAGATATGCGCAAATTGAATCATGCTTGTGTGCATGATCCATTCACAACTCCATTCTCTGATGAGATCCTAGACAATGTTGGAGGAAAAGAAGCTTACTCATTCACAGATGGTTTTTCAGGGTGTCATTAGATCAGGATTGCGCCATAAGATCACAATAAGGCTACCTTTGCAATTGAATGGGGATCTTTCCAGTATACAATCATGCCCTTTGGCTTGAAGAATGCACCTGACATCTTCTCGCGTGTAGTAGTAGTTGCCTTGAAGGATTTATCCATAAGTTTATGGAAGTATACTTTAATGATTGGACTGTTTTTACGATGTTGAAAAAGAATGTCTCAAATCTGTGCTTACCTGTAGAAAGTATTAGATTTCACTGAACTTGAAGAAATGTATATCCTATGTGTCATTCCAGATGTTGTTGGGACACATTGTCTATCACCATGGGTTGATGGTAGATCTCGGAAGTTTGTAATAATAGTTAACCTGGAGATACTTATTAATGTCAAACAGTTGCGCTCAATATTGGGACACATTGGGTATTATCGAAAGTTCATTTAGGGTTATGTGCTAATAACTGCGCCCATGGAGAAACTGCTCAAGAAGGTTGTGACATTATGCTGGGATGAGGCATGTCGGAGGATATTTGAGCTATTGAAGGAAAATATGGTCACTACGCCCATACTAGTCTTTCCAAATTGGTCTAAGGTGTTTCATGTGCATGTTCATGCCTCTTTTATCGCGCTCAAAGCTATTTTAGCGCAACCAAGAGATGGAGAGATTGATCACCCTATTGTCTATGCCAGTCGAAAAATCTTAAGCGCATAGTGGAATTATTCAACCACAAAAAGAGAATGATTAGCGATGGTGTATGCACTGCAAAGATTCTGCCACTACCTATTAGGAGGACATTTCAAGATGTTTACTGATCACTATGATTTAAAGTACTTGGTCAATATGCCTGTGTTGGGGGGGAAGATATGAAGGTGGTTGTTACTATTCTAGGAGTATGACTTTAAGGTCATTTTGAAACCTGGAAGACTGAATGTTGGGCTAGCTTATCTGTTGCGTATTGAGACTAGTGAAGAACCTATGAACTTGGAGGATGAATTACCAGATGCGCAGTTATTTGCGATCAATGTAGTTGATGAGAATTTGCATGATATTATTCAGTTCTTGACTATATAATGCACACATGAAGAATATAGTTCAGCAAAAGAAAGAGCTCGTGGCATGTTCAAAATACTTCACCATTATTGTTGGCGAATTGTACAATATGGGTGTCGATGAAGTTCAGCGAAGATATCTTTTGGAATATTAAAGGATTGCAATCTTAGATGAAGCTCATGCAGGGGTTTTTAGTGGTCACTAGGCAGGTAAGGCGACCACACAAAATATTTTGTGAGCTTGGTTATGGTGGCTTTTTGAACTCGGTTATGGTGGCCCACATTGCATAATGACGCATATGTGCATTGTTGCGCATGCGATGTATGCCAAAGGACCAGAAAGCCATTGCGCAAAGATGATATGCCCCTGCATCTGGTGAGCCCTGGTATTGCACCAAGAGTGCTGCAACTCCCAGGGCCTATCCTACTTTACTTTATCAACCGGGGTTCATACAAACTTGGAGGTGATAGTGCTATATACACAACATATGCATTCTACTCATGTCATCCTCTTCTGCTCTACAAAAGGGTGCTACTTATAGGGTTTCTCAGTGAAGTCTGTCACACTTCAATGAAACTAAAATAAATTGTAGAAAGGAAACTAAATTAAATTGCTAAAAAAAAATTACAGGAAAGGAAACTAATTTAACTTGCTAAAAAGAAATAGCAGAAAATAAACTAATTTAAATTACAGAAAGGAAATGACGGAAATGAAACTAATTTAACTTACTGAAAATAAATGGCAGAAAATAAACCAATTTACATCACACTTAACTTGGCCAATTGGCTAAACACACCCTACTTATCTTATTCTCTTTCTACCATGCTTCTTGATCCGAGTTCATTCCTGATACCCTTAACCAAGACATGTTACTTTGGCTGATGTGTTAGAATTGCATTTAATTAAAGTGTTAATGAACGTAAATGAACATCTGCATGCTATAAAGAATAGGAACATAAAAATCATTAGCAACATAGGATATTGATAACAAAGTTCGTCCAGGAGGGACTACGTCTCTGGGCCTCGATCTCAAGATGGTGTAGGCCGCTGCATTAAGTGCTATAAGGAGTGAAGATGTACATGGATGGTGTTTTCTCTATTTTACAGGAAAAATTCCCTCACATAGGAGTGGTTGGACCTCTCCACGAGATGTTCCACTATAGGAACTCTCATTCACAAAAAGTACTCCTATCAGTATGAAATAACTCACACATAATGACTATGAGTATCCCGCCAACATGGAAACAATTAGATATCAATCAAACATACATGTGACAATGAGTATCCTACCAACATGGCAGCAAAGGGATCTCAAACATAATACAAATCCATAATAGATATTACATCTCACATCAAGAACCAAAACAAGATCCCACATCAAACATCAACAGGGATCTGTACAACACAATGCATCTCATAACAAAGAGACAAGGAAGTACATGAAATCAACACATCATATACCTCACACTAAAGATAACTGAAGAATGGGTTGCTTCACTGCTGGATCTGAAATCACCATCGCAATCGTGGCATCGAAAGGTGTGAAATCGACTACTCACTCACTAAATGTTGACACCTTCACCCCACTTTGAAAAGTGGCCAAAAAATATAAAGATCATATTTAAGATCTAAATACACCATCAGATTTGTGGCATCGAATAGTGAAAAATTAACTATCAAATTTCTAAATTCTGACAAAGTGAAAATATGGGACTTAGGGAATCTTTTAGATTCCTCCTAGATTCCTCAAAAATGCTGCTCCATGGGCAGATTGGAAATCTGCAACTCAAAAGGCGAATCCAACCTCGCCATTGCGTTCCCTACAAAAAACCATGAAAAATGACTGTAAAATTGAATATATTTCGACCTGGAGAAAAATTACCTCCCCAGGAAAATTCAAGAATCATGGTTTCGCTCCCTGTTTCTGGGCTTACTCATGGTTTCACTTGCATTAAAAAAATTACTGTCTCAAAAATCATGCACACTCCTGCTCTGGCTTGGCCTGAGCGCATTATGCGAATGTGGGATTAAGTATAAAAAAATGGGTGGATAAACCAACAAAAGTTTGTTGGGTCGTTGGTTAAGAAAGGTGATTTGTTAAGGGAGGTCAGGTGGTCAAATCCCACCTCCCCCACGGAATCGGCATATATAAATTTTTATTTGGCACGTTGAGATTTTTGGAGGAGGGTCAGGTCCACATTGGACGACCCACCCAACTGATCCAGGTGGATATTGGTGGCTACCCACCTATTCCATTTGTACCAGCACCATCAATTCTTGCATCTTTTCACATTTAGCACAACTTATTATTTTTAGCAGATTTTCGGGTCCTGCACTCCCGGAGCCGTTTTGGGGCCTTAATGATCCAGGTGGATATTGGTGGCCACCCACCTATTCCATTTGAACCCCCACCATCAGTTTTTTCAGTTTTTAAGTTGAAACACAACTTACTATTTTTAGTAGTTTTTCGGGTCCGAAACTTCCAGAGCTGTTTTGAGGCCCTAAAAGACCTTTTTTGGGAAAACTGGGAGCAACATGGTCCATGTTGCTCACATTGAAAGTTGTTCTCCTTGGATAGATCTTTCTAACGAGCTATTGAGTGCCTCAAACAGAGATTGGATGCCAAAGTTACGTCCCCCGGAATTTGAAACACCAAATTACCCAAACGGGGCCCATAGTTTTGGTGCTTCATCTCCTAGGGTTAGGTTTTTGGATGTTTTAGTTTTTCCATTTTTTTTCAATAATAAATAGGCCCTCGAGCCTCATTGTAACTTAGTTCAGAGGTCTGTAGCCACCACATCTCTTCTCAGAGATTCACTACCAGCACCTAGCTATTTTATTTTCATTATGTCTGTAAGCATATTTCTGTTATTTGATATTAATGAAATGACGCATTATTTCCACTGCATCTCTATGTTTATGGTTATTTCTTTATTCTGTTGCGTTCCTGCATAAATCCGAATCAGTGGTATCAGAGCGATCTGCTCATTCTTTGTTTTTCTTTGCATGTCCCCAACGAGGTTAGGGTATAAGGAGTTAGGGCTTGATCTGGTTGAACCCTTGCAAGATTAGCCTCGCAAACCCGACGACCTCCCATGGCGAAAGAAAAGAAAGACGAGGGAGCAAGAGATCCTATCAAAATGCTACTCGGGGAGGCCCTCTAGAAACAAAGGAATACGATGATGGATAACTTTGCTCAGATCCTTCAACGACTGCCCACCTACGGCGCATCTACATCCTATAGCCACTCTGGAGGCACCACTCCCTTCAAGGTATAAGTAAATTTTGATATTCCTATATTTGAAGGCAAAATAGATGCAGACGTCGTAGATAGATGGTTAAATTTTCTGGTAGGGTATTTCTCGGTCCATGATTTCTCTGACCGAGAAAAGATTATTTTTCCACTCCTCAAAGCCGCTCCCCATGTCAAACACTAGTGGGAAACCTACTGTGACCAAGAGAACAAAGGGGAACCCTCTCTGTTCCCAGCCACACCCACTTGGAATTTTTTCCGAGACGGCATCAAGGAACAATATTACCCCGTGGCGAGCTATGAGGACAAATACATTCAATGGACCACGTTGCGGCAACAAAGGGATCAAGATGTGCACGAACTAACGAATTTGTTCCATACCCTGGGCACAAAGTTGGGTATTAAAGATTCAGAGTGACATTTGGTGTTCAAGTACCATGGATATCTGCACAAACACATTCAGGAGGAAATGGAGTTCCTTGACATTACATCGCTTGGCACGGCATATCGCTATGCCACCAAGATCGAGCAGAAATTTAAGCAGAAGAAGCGAGAATTTAGATCTGCGAATCCGAAGCTAGGGAAAGGTGCCCCTGAACCGCAGAACAAGGGGAAAGTCCAAAGCAGTGCAACTCAGAACAACACCACAAATCCAAAGAAGGACATAGGGAAGTGATGTGAATTTCATAACAGCCCCACTCACGGCACAAACGAGTGTCAGGCCAAACAATCATTGGTAGCCGAACTAAAGGCACTTGAATCAGATGCATTTTCTGATCCTGAGTCAGAACTAGACAAATGCAATGATAAGGGGAAGCAGATCATTGATGCAGATCCCAGTGCCATTGTTGCCACCACCAAGATCAAAAGGGACGATCCAGCGGATCCAGAGGAGAGGGAGTGCCTCTTCCATTCGCAAATGTGGGTGAAGGATTCTTCGCTGCAATTTCTTGTCAATAGCGAAAGCCAAAAGAACCTCATTTCAGCACAGGTCGTGAAGCGGCTCGGCCTACCGACCATAGCACACCCGCAGCCGTATACCATCAAGTGGCTCGATCTAGGGAGAGATCTTCGCATCCGCCAGCAGTGCCACCTTCCATATAGTATCAAGCCATTCACGGAGGAGGTATTGTGTGATGTTGCTTCTCTTGATGTAGCTGATGTATTATTGGACCAACCATACTTGTGGAGGCGACATGCTGTGTATGAGTCTAGGCCTCGTGCTATTGTTATTACTTTGGGAAATAACTTGTACAGGATACCGGAGGTAGTACCGCCTCCTGTCATCTCTTTGACTACTGCGAAACAACGCAGTAAGATTATTTCCCAAGCCAAGAAATTTATTTTCCTTACAAATCACTCACAAGGAAAGAATAATATTGTGTCCACAACCTCGAAACAGGGCTCCCCTGCACAACTACGACAGATGGACAAATTCATGGAGGAATACGAGGAAATTTTCTCCTCACTCATAGAGGTTCTTCTACACTATCAGGACAAGCACTCCATTGACCTGACTCCCGACACACTACTGCCTGATGTTGCCATACCTCATGTGACTACACAGACAGAATCCACACATGTAATTTATGAGGCTAACAAAGAAACCAAATTTACTAATTGCATCCAGCATGTCCACCCGCAGGTCCATGACATCATCGAAAATAGAACATGCCTCATCTCATGGAGGATCTCAACGCAATGGGGACCATTTCTTCTTAAGGATGGAGGAATGATCCAGGTGGATATCGGTGGCCACCCACCTATTCCATTTGCACCGACACCATCAATTCTTGCATCTTTTCACATTCAACACAACTTACTATTTTTAGCAGATTTTCAGGTCCTGCACTCCCAGAGCTGTTTTGGGGCCTTAATGATCCAGGTGGATATTGGTGACCACCCACCTATTCCATTTGAACCCCCATAATCAATTCTTTTGGTTTTTAAGTTGCAGCACAACTTACTATTTTTAGAAGTTTTTCAGGTCTTGAACTTCCAGAGCTATTTTGAGGCCCTAAACGACGTTTTTTGGGAAAACCGGGAACAACATGTGTCACATTGAAAGTTGTTATCCTTGGATAGATATTTATAACGAGCTATTGAGCGTGTCAAACAAAGATCGGATGCCAAAGTTATGTCCCCGAGAAGTTGAAACACCAATTTACCCAAACGGGGCCCATAGTTTTGGCGCTTCATCTCCTAGGGTTAGATTTTTGGATGTTTCAGTTTTTCCATTATTTTTCAATAATAAATAGGCCCTCGAGCCTCATTGTAACTCAGTTTAGAGGTCTATAGCCACCACATCTCTTCTCAAAGATTCGCTACCAGCACCCTAGCTATTTTATTTCCATTATGTCTGTAAGCATATTTCTGTTATTTGATATTAATGAAATAACGCATTATTTCCACTGCATCTCTATGTTTATGGTTATATCTATATTCTGTTGTGTTCCTACATAAATTTGGATCACCAACTGACCAACATATATGTTGAATGGTTTTGTGTTATATACATATAACATAATATGTTATGGTGGTGAACGGTTGGGGTGGCGGGGTTGACCACCGACCACCCCACCATTTGTTGTAATGTTTCAGTGGTGGTACCGTGGGGTCTGGCGGGGGTCATGGCACACCAGTCTATAAATAATATTTATAATATTATGCCATGACCACCCCCTCCACCCCCCTTTTTCTTAATTTTTTTTCGTTAAAAAAATAATTTAGCCTTCTTTTTTTTTCACTCAAATTTGATCGTAGGAGTCTAATTAAAGAGGCCACAAATTTTCTCAGAATATGGCAGGAGCTGGTAGGAATCTGATGGTCGAAAAAGGTCGAAATTTCACCTTCCTTAAGCCTGCCAAGTCACCAAGTCAACCCAAAAATTTGAATGCTCCTAAATTTAGCGTACGAGCTCGGTTTGACAAATCGTTCACACCATTGTGATTAGGACGATGAGATATTCAAACTCAAACTGTTTGAGAGCAATCCAAACACTTTTATTTTCTATCTTCCATAATCCCACTTTGTCCTGTGTGTCTCTTTGGAGGCAATTGGATCACTTCTATCCATGACTTAATTCTAATTTAAAAAGTGTTGATTGCAATCTGGAGGGAAAGTGGGTGAAAGTGCTAATGGACGGCTTAACCACATGGGACAAGGCTTAGAGGTGGAAAGAGGGGTTTAGACTCTATTAAAACTTATTATGTCACAAACATGATTTAGAGAGGGAGGCCTTTAAAAGTGTGATTACGGAGTTGTAAGAGGGGGGTGGTAATGAGAAATGCGATATGCAATATCGCAATATCGTAATATCACAATGTTGGTGGGGAAGTGGAAGTGATGTTAGCGAAATGCGAAATGTGATGGGATAGAATTTTTGAAATGCGAAATGTGATGGGATAGAAATTGTGAAATGCGAAATGTGATGGGATAGAAATTACGAAATGTGAAATGCAATGGGATAGAAATTGAGAAATGTGATAATTCAGATGACATGGTGGTAGGACAGGTGGCAGAGTTCTCTAATCATATCGCAATCGGTGGAAAGGAGAGGTAGTATTAACGCAGGCCAACAGGAATTGTGAAATGCGATAAAGAGATGGGGTTTTTATTAAAATAAAAAGGTGGAGTAAGGTTCTTTCAAAGGTTTTAATCATAAAAATGAAGAGTCGAAAGAGAAAGGAGGTGAAAGATAACGCAATCAGCGTTGGGAGTGGGGAAACGTTAATGGAGAGCGGATGGAGATTGTGAAATGCGATTGCAAAAAGGAATTGCGGTAAGTATTAAGGGGAAAAGGGTAAGATCGATTTCTAAACGATTTCCGACTATTTTCGTTAATAATCGGCAAAGGTAAGGTAAAAAGGAAAATCATGAAAGTGCTGCAGAACGAAAAATAAAGGGGAGAATAGATCCTGCAATATGTGAAGTGCAATAAGTGGGAGTTTCGAGGAGAAAGGTGGAGGTCAAACTTTTAATGGTTTTTTTGAATAAAAAGGGTGTGACAATTGTTAAGGAGAAAAGGAGGGAAATGGAGGTGCAACAACACTGTTTAGGCATGAAAATAGAGCCGGAAAATGAAGTGGGACAGCTTTATGAAATTTTCTAGGACTGTTGATACTTATTCCTGCAATCAAACCTACTGATTCATGCATGAAAACAGACAAAATGCGTGATAAAAACAGTGAACAGAAAGAAGTTTTTTTGGCCTGTGGGGAGGTCAACCCTGCTCGAACTTTATTGACAAAGATGAGAGGAGAAGGCTTGACCACAGCATTTGGATTTTCCTCTACTCTATTACTCTCGTAAGCAAATGAAGAACTACAACAACAAACTGAAAGCAAAAACTAAACAACTATGAAACTATCAGAAGCATAACTAACTAAATGACAGAAACAAAACTAGCTAAATAACATAAAGGAAAGAATGAAAACAACAGAGACGTTGAGGCACATGGGTTGGGCCCTAAACCACGAGCCCAGCTCTCTGGAACTAAATTAGTAAAATGGAGTCTGTCTGCTCATTTTAGGAAGAGAATAGCCTTGTTACATTTCTGAAAGTTTAATCGTTCTGTAAAATAATAAAAATCTTAATAGCTTGCAGTAAAATTTATAAATGGAATCGAATCAACCATGATGGAATGGAATGAAAATGGAACTGAATGGACTGACATTCAATGGACTGGAATCAACCCTAATTAGCTCTTGATCAGCTTTATTTATCCTCAAGGGCAGCTACCAACAGCTCCCTAGAAAATAGTGATTAAGACTACTTTGACTCCAAGTAAACGATAGATTTAGAATGCACTTTGTCTTCAATTTTCTTGGCTTCCTTTGATAGTTAAGGAGGGTGTACAACCCCCTTGAATCTCTCCAATATTTATCCATAATTTACTGAAATTGTGCTCATTTATTCTTCAATCTTGATCTTCCAGTGACAGGGAGAAATGCAATTGTTTTCATTAGAGAGAGATACATGGAGAAACGCATTTTTTTCAAAGGCCTACTAGCTTCCTTAATGAGGTTTTCAACTGGTAGATCTGAGCCTAGGTACCTCAAAGGCGGTTTTCAACTAGGATCTTTTATTTTCTCTTTTTCTTTTTTTTTTCAACCCAATGACCACCTCATGGAGGTTTTCAATCAGTGAGCCAATCTCAAATGCCTCAAAAGGGATTTTCGCCTGAGATTTTATTCTTTCCCTTTTTTTTCTTTTTTCATTTTCCTACTCTACTTGAAAAAACAAAACCTTTTTCCAGTATAGGAATACTTCCAATGGAGCCATGTACACATCAAGATGACAGATAAAATCATGTGCACACTTGGAATACATGCTTTGACATGTACCTGAATATGAGAGATGAATTGCTTTGACTGGGATTGTATCAAGTATTGTTGGAGAAGAGCATGTTGTTGCAACTTAATGACTGTTTCAAACCATATGTCAATATAGTTATGATGTGACTAGTCCACTTGTTGAATTGGATCACCTTGGATGTCCTCTTCTATTATGACATTCAAATATTCCTCTTTTTTCTGATTGTTCTCTTGAACACATGGAGGAAATGCTGGTAAACATGAGGAAAATTTCTCAACATTTGATTATTATGCCAGCTCTTCATCAAGTGCAGCCCTTGACCTTTTTATCTCCTCATTTGGATCTTCTTCTTCTTAATGTTTTCCTTCAATGACATTAAGAAAATCTCTTCTTTGCAATACCTTTCTTGAACTAAGATGAATACCATATAGATCAAGAGGAGATGTTTGGAAGTGTTGTACCTCAGTATTGTAAGTGAGCTGAGATACTTCATTGTATGGGTTTGGAAATGGTGGTACAAGTAGTTGAGTGGGGGCCGATATATGAGATGGATGTGGTTGTGTTGGATGTGGATGGTAGGGATAACATGGAGTTGGGTATGGAGGATATGGAGGGAAATATTGAGGATATTGTGGATTTTCCCAATAAGGTCCTTGCCAACCATGTTGCCAATATTTGTTTTAGGGTTGAGATGGCCAAGGTTTCCAAGGAGGGAGTGTGTCCCAATTAGTTTGAGATGGATGTGAATAAGCTTGAAATAATGAAGTGGGTACTTACATCATATCAAGTTGACTAGGCTGCCAGGGTCTCCTTGGAGCTACATAACATAGCTTCTTTGGTGATTTCCTTACTCCATTGTCTTCTTGGTAAAATTCTTTAAACATAGGGAATGATGGAAAACATTTAGTAGCATATGATTCTGCATGGATAACAAAAATATCAGCATATTTTTTTTCTCATTTTTCATTCTTAAAATTTATATTTGTTTACTTAGATTGCTAATAATTCATGTTTTAAAGTTGTCAAGCAAATTTCCAAGTTCATCTTGCCTTACCAATGTTGAGGCTAATTTACTTACTCTTTCCCTTCTTCTTGATATGTGCTTGCATGTTTCAAAAATTTCTTCAAACGAAAATTGGTATACATCTCCTCCACTCATTAGATTAAGGAGATCAATCCACTCATCCCTAATTTTTCTAAGTAAGAGGGTTTTTAGTGTGTCAAATCCTAAATGATGCAATTTTCCCTCTTAACATTAAACATGAACCTATCTATGAGATCCTCAAGGCTCTCATCCTCTTTTTGATTCATTCTAAAAATTTCTTCTTTAAGATCATGGTTTTTATATTTTCCTAGAAATACCTTTTGCATATCATTCCATGATCTTATTGAATTAGTACCTAGACTCATGAACCTTTTAAGAGCTTTATCCTTCAATGTTGTAGGAAACAATATCAGTTTTTGAGTGTGTGATAAGTAGCCATAAGATCTACACAGTATCTCAAATTCAAAGAGAAATTTTTCTGGATCCTTTGTCCTCATACCATGTAAGTTGGGAAGGAACGATGGAGGGATGTTCTTCATATGCGCACTGATGTCCATTTCTTGAATGGGAAACCCAATAAGATATTTTTCATTATCATCATATCCATCCATCTCTTCTACCTTCAAAAGTGTATGGTGATATGGTTCTTATTGCACGACCTGGTCAAGTGGGGGGGTTGGTATTGGAGAAGTATTTTTTTTTAAATTCTTTGTATCCCTACTCCTATGAGGCATGAAAATCATATTTTTTTTTGTATTTTTCAATATTTCGAAAAAAACATGAAAAAAGAAAGTAGAAAAGAATGCTAAAACATAATCAAATTATTAGACACCTCCCTAGCAACGACGAAAAAAAGTGGTGAGACCTGGTATTGCACCAAGAGTGCTACAACTCCAAAGGACTACCCTACTTTACTTTATCAAATTAGGGTTTGTATAAACTTGGAGGTGACAATGCTATATACACAACAAATGCATTCTACTCATCATCCTCTTCCGCTCTACGAAAGGGTGCTAATTCTAGGGTTTCTTGGTGAAGTCTATCACACTTCAGTGAAACTAAAATATATTGCAGAAAGGAAATGACATAAAGGAAACTAAATTAAATTATTGAAAATAAATGACAGGAAATGAAAATAATTTAACTTTCTGAAAATAAATGGCAGAAAAGAAACTAATTTAAATTGCAGAAAGGAAATGACGGAAAGGAAACTAATTTAACTTGTTGAAAATAAATGGCAGAAAAGAAACTAATTTAAATCACACTTAACTTGGAAAATCAGCTAAACACACCCTACTTATCTTATGCTCTATCTCCCATGCTTCTATCCATGCATCTATCCATGACTTAATTCTAATTGAAAAAGTATTGATTGCAGTTTGGAGGGAAAGGGGATGAAGGTGCTAATGGACGACTTAACCACATGGGACAAGGCTTAGAGGTGGAAAGAGGGGTTTAGACTCTATTAAAACTTATTATGTCACAAACATGATTTAGAGAGGAAGGCCTTTAAAAGTGTTGTGGCGGAGTTGTAAGAGTGGGTTGGCAATGTGATATGCTATATCACAATATCGTAATATCGCAATGCTGGTGGGGAAGTGGAAGTGATGTTAGGGAGCGGGAGAAAAATGCAATGGGATAGAAGTTGCGAAATGCGAAATGTGATGGGATAGAAATTGTTAAATGTGAAATGTGATGGGATATAAATTGTGAAATGCGAAAAGCGATGGGATAGAAATTGCGAAATGTGAAATGCATTGGGATAGAAACTGCAAAATGCGATAAGTTAGATGACGTGGTGGTAGGACAGGTGGAAAATCACTTTAATCATATCACAATCGAAGGAAATGAGTGGTAGGTATTAACGCAGGCCAATAGGAATTGTGAATTGCGATAAAGAGATGGGATTTTTATTAAAATAGAAAGGTAGAGTAAGGTTCTTTCGAAGGTTTTTAATCATAAAAATGAAGAGCGGAAAGATAAAGGAGGTGAAAGATATCACAATCGGCGTTGGGAGTGGGGAAAAATTAATGGAGAGCGGATGCAGATTGCAAAATGCGATTGCGAAAAGGAATTGTGATAAGTATTAAAGGGAAAAGGGTAAGGTCGATTTCTAAAGGATTTTCGACTGTTTTCGTTAATAATCGGCAAAGGTAAGGTAAAAATTAAAATCGTGAAAGAGTTGTAGAACAGAAAATAAAGGGGTGAAGAGACCATGTGAGCTGTGAAATGTGATAAGTGGGAGTTTCGAGGAGAAAGGTGGAGGTCAAACTTTTAATGGTTTTTGTGAATTAAATGGGTGCGAAAGTTGTTAAGGAGAGAAGGAGGAGGGAAATAGAGGTGCAACAACAGTGTTTAGACGTGAAAACAGAGATGGAAAATGAAGCAAGATGGCTTGATGAACTTTTCTAGGACTATTGATACTTATTCCTGCAATCAAATCTACTGATTCATGCATGAAAACAGAAAAAATGCATGATAAAATTAGTGAACAAAAAGAATTTTTTTTGGCCTGTAGGGAGGTCAACCCTGCTTGAACTCTATTGACAGAGATGAGAGGGGAAGGTTTGACCATAAATTTGGGATTTTTCCTCTACTCTATTACTCTCATAAGAAAATGAAGAACTACAACAAAAAACTGAAAGAAAAGTCTAAACAACAATGAAACTATCAGAAGTAGAACTAACTAAATCATAGAAACAAAACTAGCTAAATGACAGAAAGGAAAGAATGAAAAAAACAGAGAAGTTGAGGCACATGGGTTGGGACCCAACCCATGAGCCCAACTCTCTGAAACTAAATCAGTAAAATGGAGTTTGTCTGCTCATTTCAGGAAGATAATAGCCTCGTTACTTTTCTAAAAGTTTAATCATTGAGTACAATAATAAAAATCTTAATAGCTTGCAGCAAAAGTTCTAAATGGAATCAAATCGACTGGGATGGAATGGAATGGACTAGCCTCCAATGGACCGGAATCAACCCTAATTAGCTCTTGATCAGCTTTATTTATCCTCAAGGGAAGCTACCATCAGATCCCTAGAAAATAGTGATTAAGTCCACTTTGACTCCAAGTAAACCATAGATTGAGTGCACTTCATCTTCAGTTTGCTTGGATGCCTTTTATAGTTAAGGAGGGTGGACAGCCCCCTTGAATCTCTCCAAGATTTCTCCATAATTTCTTGACATTGTGCTCATTTATTCTTCAATCTTGATCTTCCAGTGGCAGGGAGCAAGTCCCTAATTATCTCCTTATCCAAATCTGCATAATCTGCCCAATATTCTCACAAAATTCTACAAAAATAACCAATATTAGGCACAAATCTACAATTACCTTTAAACCTTCCTAAGAACATATTAAAGCATAAGAAAACATTATTAAGTGTAGAAGAAGAGATTTAATATATATTTTTATGTGCATAATAAAGTTATATGGGCCTAAGAAAGATTATTCTCAGATGCTTGTAGTTCCATCTGAGGATGTTGATGGGCCTTATTTTATGTCAAATTTAGAGGCCCATCAACATCCTCAGATGGAACTACAATCATCTAAGAAATGGGTCATAGACTTTTTCTGGCCTATTAACCCTCTAGGAAAGAAGAGTGGTGCACGTTACATAATCACTGCGACTGACAGTGTAACCACATGGGTTGAAGCTAAGCCTGTGAAGGATCATACTGTAGATACAGCTGTGAAATTCATATTCGAGAATATTATTACTCACTTTGGATGTCCTAATATTCTAATAAGTGATCAAGGTACGCATTTTGTGAATAAAACCATTGAAGCATTGACAGATGAATTTTGGATTCATCATCATAAGAGCACTTTGTATCACCCATAGGAGAATGGAGCGGTGGAATCTTTCAACAAGATATTGGAGACTACACTTACCAAGGTTTTCAATGCTAACTGGAATTATTGGGATGAGCCCGTACCCGCAGTTCTATGGGCATATCAAACCACATGTAAAATTTGACTGGAAAGACACCATTCTGGATGGTGTATGGGAAAGAAGTTGTGTTTCCAGTGGAATACATTGTTCCCAGACTGTGCATTGCATCATTCATGAATATAACAGAAGAAAATGTTATGGAGGAATGGTTGTCGCAGTTAGTTGCACTGGAAGAAGATCACTTTATTTCCAATTATCACCAGTAAGTTCAGAAGGCACGTGAAAAAGCATGACATGATAGGCACATCAGATAAAAGGTTTTTAAGGAAGATGATTTGGTCTCGTTGTATGACAACAAGTTTTCATGCCACCCAAGGAAGCTGAAGATGCATTGGCTAGGGCCATATATTGTTAAGGAGATCACTGATGGAGGAGTAGTATGCCTGGCCACACTGAGCAGAGAATATCTTCCTAAGTATGTCAATGGAAGTCGATTGAAACCATACAGGGATGACACTATGCGCACCACATGACTATATGGCGAGAGTATTAGATCTGCACAGAAGGGATGGCAGATGCGCAGAAATGTGCGACGCATGTGCAATAGTTGCACGAGGATGTTAACTGGGTTATAGAGGTGCCAATATATAGCCGTTGGAACAGTAAATTTGGAAAAGATAGCTTTATTACCGTTTAAGGGAGTGTATAGGCTACATTTAATGAGGGGATTTTGCTACATTTGGGATCATTTTTTCATTTATGGAGATACATTAATTCCTAAAGGACCGTTGACGATGCTTCAAAACTATAAATATGACCTATGGGGTCGCAATAGTTTCCTTTGATTTCTGTGTGAATTATCAACCTCGGGCTCTTTGATTTCTGCATCTTATTCAGTGTCTATGTCTGGTCTGGATCAAGGATTTGAGAAGGAGTTGCATCGTGGGGGTCTGGGCTACGTAATTCCACCAAGCATGACAATTATGTGCCTCGGAGAGGATCTTGTTGTGCCGATGGATCCTGTTGCGTTGATTTTTGAGACACATATGCCTGTGAAACCGAAGAAGCGGCAGATGTCGGGGACCCGTAAATCCCCCAGGGAAAAGACTCCAAAGTCATGCTTCACTGTAGCTAAGCACTAGAAGAGACCCATGGGGGAGCTCCCTGAGACTATTATGGAAGAGGAGGAGGATGTGGCTGAATTAGCCCCATTATCATGGTTGTCGACCTATGTTGCACCACGCAAAACGTCAATCATAGTTCCAAAATATCTGGAGAAAGCGCGGTCAAGCATTAACATGTCGTTAATTCCTGAAAATGTCTCGGTTGAAGGCGATATGTTCACGAAAATTCCACAGCTAAAAATGGAGGATTGAGACATCACATACGTTGAGAATTTTCCAGAGCTTGCGCCTGAGCACTATCTAGATCATCTGCCCTATGAGGGGGGTCTTGTGTGCCTTGAGCCACAGTGATGGGTATTTGGCCTGCACAAGGCAGGGCTTTTGAATTTATTACAGGTCTCGTATTTCGGTCGCAGCCTGATAAATGATATTTGCATACACCAATTACTCGCACTCGTGCATGATGACGCGTAACCCGATTGATTTCGCGCTAATCCACCGGATCACTGGCCTGCCCGACCAAGGCACAGATCCCATGGCATATTTTGGAGGAAGGTGCAAGAAAATAGGGTGGCCAAAAAAAATCAAAGAAAAGTACCAAGTGTCACGCCATAGCAAAGGATTCGTAGTAAGCGAGATCAATGATCCAACTATTCAGTCTGGGACGCTCATCTTGTCCTACAAGATGATGCACAAATGTAGACCTAAGGATGTTTTTACACAAGTCATTACACGTTCAGGACAGTGTGAGAAGGGATTAATTTACAATTGGTCTCAATATCTATGTAAAGATTTTTTGGAGAACCTGCGTGAAGCATAAGAGGAGGGCAAGCACTTCTATTATTCTTGGCTCCTATTGTTGATAGCCCTTATTGACTGGAAGACCCCAGAGGAAACGAAATTTCCCGAGATAGAGTTGTAGACGTGAGAAGTCGCACTGTACGCCACATTATGGAATTCTTCTATGCTCGCGCACATCATGGATAACAAAATATTTTTGGTATTGTTCGACACTTCGCTCTTTTAGGCAGTACAATCCAAGCCGAGGCTATCTGCAACTTTGTACGAGCCATACAAGATGATCACATATTTTAAGGAAACTTTCCAAAACATGCACATCTGCATGAAGGGCGCAGTCGAAGGAGTATGGTACGAATTTCCATATCTAGTCACTGAGGACAATTTGCTACACATCATTGCAGAGTGACCACCAGTGTGGTTGGAGCCTGGTGCATCAAAGTTTATTCCAGAGATGTCTACCAAGCTACGCACTAGTATGCAGACGTCTGAGAAGACAACTAAAAAATAAGCCACGCCAACTACAGTCGTCGAGATGATTTATTTAGAAATAGAAATTGCACCTGCGAAGAATGGTGTCGCGCCAAAAAAAACAAAGGAGCATGTGGAAACACAGACTTCCAAGGGCATGAAGCGCAATTATCAGTCCACGGAAGGTTCGAGAAAGAAACACAAAGGACATTCCAAACACACTGGAGATAAGATCTTAACGCTGAATGAAGATGACCTCAACGAAATAGAAAAAACAGCCATGACCAATACAAAGGACAGATGGATAGAGATGGAAATGCAGTACAATACTTCACTCGAGGATGTGCAGGTTGGCATCTAGGAGCTAAAAGTTCAAGCAAGCATTATTCAAGTGAGCGTTGCATAAGCGAGCCAGATGCAATCAAGAGTGCATGCAACCAGCGCACAACCACTCATAATAGTCCTACCTGCGACTAGAGACAGTCGTTTGATTCAAATCCCTGAGCCAGCCATCCATGTAGAATCAACAAGCTGGCACGCACAAATATGAGGTTGTGGGGATATCAATATTAAATTACTTGTTTTTCCTATAGAAAAATTGCATTTGATCCATAATATTATTAGGGATGAGGTCCAATTCCATGGAGCCCATTCTCGCACCACTGTAGTAGAATCACAGCAGCAGACTGCCGAAGCGCATCAAAAACAACAGACTATAGAGGAAGCTTACCGAGTAGCAGAGGCTTAGCGTGTTGCACTTGAATAAAATATCAATGAAGTGTGCAGCGATGTGCCAACATTCCCAGCCCCAGCAACCCCAGCAGAGAAGTTAGAAGGGCTAGCTACTACATTGAAGGCTTTGCGTGTCGAAGTTCAAACTATCCGGGCTAAATTCGAGCACCAAATTACTGATTTACAATTAAAATTACAGCCATAAAACCCACTAGAAATAATAGAAAAGAGGGTTTCCAAGGTAAAGTAGGCTATTGATAGCATCATTGCTGTAATCACATAGTGTGGTTAGCTTTTGGGTGAGGCCATGGGTGTCTGGACTTTTGTTCAGAATGACCCTATGGTATAGCAACTGCGCAATGAGTTGTGCACCAAGGTGCAAAAAAATTTTGATATCATGATGGCGGCACCCACCCTCATCCTTCCACAATGCCTCACCTACCTACAGGAGGACCGGGTAATTCAAAATGACATCAAGGATCTGGGACAAAGGGAACAACTGCTTGAGTCAAGGATACAGTCGTGGGCCAAGGAGGCTCTACAACTATCGTAGACATTGGATGGCATGCTAAAGATCATTCAACAAACATAGAGAAGCATTGAATTGGCCACTGAAAGGCCCATTACAGAGAAATTGGTCATTGAATTGCAGGGAGATCCTACACAGAGTAAGGAGTAGACCCCTCAATGAATTGAAATCTCTTGTTATTGCGCTCCAAGCCAAGATGAAGGAGTAGACCCCACAATGACTCGGGAAGAGTCACAGGTTTATGTTGGGGGATTGTTGGAGCAGGGTCCCTTGGGGTACATTTTTTATTATATTTTAGTATATTCTTGCATATGTGCGCTACGTGGAAAGGTCTAGGAGGCTTTGGGGTGGGTCAAAGTCCCTCTTTTATCTAAATGGGTTGTAAGGGTAAACTATGGGTCTCAAAACATTGTTTGATACCATAGTATCTACGTGCTAAGATGGATATAAATAGATAGATAGAGTCTAATTAAGAGGTCATTCATGTTTTGATGTAAGAAAGTGTTTATGTTTCTATGATACACTTTTGTAAGTCTGGGTTTTTGGGTAGAAAGGCTCCTGTTGGCTGTGTGCATGGAGACCTAGTCCTAGCTATGTGCGAACTCTGCTAGCTGTGTGCACGGAAGGGTAATTGTAAGGGAAAATTCTCTTTGTACTAATCTATTGGAATCTAGTAAAAAGATTGGTTTTGGCAAGGCATTGTGTTATTTGTCTCGAGGATGTTGGCACAGGTCTGTGGGATAAAGTCCTTGGATGCACGCATGCATATGTTCAGGGAGCATTTTGAGCCTCCCATATGCACCCATGCATAAGCACCTGGGAGTATGCCTATAGTGTGAGAGTGTCGAGGGGATGCCTATATTGTGGTATCATCCAGGGGTTGGTCACTTGAGTGGTTGGGTTGGCTGCTAGGAGTTTTGTAGCTAATGTAGAATTTATTTTTTATTTGTTTATATCGATTCCACTTCATTAAGTTCACCTAGGAGGTTGAATTAGATCATACTAACTCTTCATCACATGTTTACCCTTGTTGGCTAGTTACTTGGGTACATGTGGGAGGAGGGTGTTACAAAAACCCTCATGAGATACAATATGACCCATATATTCCACCTCATGTACTCCAAAGAATTTATTTTAGGTTTTTTCATATAATTATTACTCCTCCAATAGTTTTAGAACCCAGTCAACATGTTGAACATGATCCTTCCCAGACTTGTTGTAGATTATTATATCATCAAAAAATACTAACACAAAATTTCTAAGGAAGGGTTTGAAAGAGGAATTCATCAAACCTTGAAATTTAGAAGGTGCATTGGTAACTCCAAAAGGAATGACCAAAAATTCATAATGACACTCATGAGTTCTAAATGTTGATTTTGGAATGTCTTCAGTCTTCATTCTAATTTGATGATATCTTGAACAGAGATCCAACTTGATGAAGTAAATTTCTCCATGTAATTCATCCAACAATTCATCAATGACAGGAATGGGAAATTTAACTTTAACAGTGAGCTTGTTGATCTCCCTCTAATTTGGATACATGTGCAATGATCCATCCTTCTTATGCACAAATACTACTAGAGAAGAGAAAGAACTTTGACTAGGTTGAATTATATCGGCTCCTAGTATTTTTGCAACTCTACGTTCAATTTCACTCTTTTAGGCATAGGGATATTTGTAAGGCTTGATGTTTGTAGGAACACTTCCTAGAATAAAGTGAATAGCATTATCATGATCATGAATAGGTGGGAGGCCATTGGGAGTCTCAAATACCTTGGAGTGATTATCCAATACTTTTTGGAGATCTAGAGAAATAGATGATTTCGATGTTTGAACCCCTAGCGAGCATAATTGTGCAATTATGCCCCATTTTTATTTTTTTAGAAGCTTTTTCATGTCATTAGAGTTGATTATATTTCCTTATTTCCTTGTGATACCCCTTAATTCAACTTCCTTTCCTTCCCAGAAGAATTTTAAGAAGAGTTCTTGAAAATTAAAACCTAGTGTACCCAAAGATTGTAACCATTGGACTCCTAGTACGACATCAACACTGCCCATTGGAATGGAAATTATTGGACTAGTCAATACATATTTGATCCGGATTTATGCAGGAATGCAACAGAATACATAAATAACCATAAACATAGAAATACAGTGGAAATAAGGCTTCATTTCATTAATATCAAATCACAGAAATATGCTTACAAACATGATGGAAATAAAATAGCTAGGGTGCTGGTAGCGAATCTCTGAGAAGAGATGTGGTGACTACAGACCTCTGAAATATATTACAATGAGGCTCGAGGGCCTATTTATTATGGATAAACAATGGATAATTCTAAACATCCAAAAACCTAACCCTAGGAGATGAAGCGCCAAAACTATGGGCCCCATTTGGGTAAATTGGTGTTTCAACTTCCCAGAGACATAAATTTGGCATACTATCTCCATTTGGGGCTTCAAAATGGCTCTGGAAGTTTAGGACCCGAAAAATTGCTAAAAATAGTAAGTTGTGAAAAAAACTGAAAGAGACAATGGTGGGGCCCCTAGTGGAATAGGCGGTTGGCCACCAATATCCACCTAGATCATTCCTCCCCCCTTAGGAAGCAATGGTCCCCATTGCATTGAGTTCATCCATGAGATGAGGAAACTTATGTTGAACTTTGTCCCTAGTGAACCACTTGCCTTGGTGCAGGAGTTGGCCAGCTTTGACAAACCGATACAGTTGGATCTTATGTCGGCGAGTGTTCTTGATTTCCATGGCCATGATACAGTCTGTAGTGGCCTGTTCCATGCAGTCTGGGTTTAACTCTTTTGGTGTGAGTTCTTTTGCAATGTCAGAGGTTTCCAATAGAGGTGGGAAGTAGGGACAAAGGCGGTCTACACTGAATACTGGGTGCAGACCAAGGAATGGTGGAATACTGAGCTCGAAGGCATTGTTCCCTACAGCCTTGGTGATGGTGTACGGCCCATATCGGAGTGGGCGAATCTTGCGGTGGGGTCCAGTGAGGCGCTCCTTCTACAAATGTAGCCACACTTTTTCGCCCACCTGGAAGTTGTGTGGCACCCGATGTCGATCATGTCGTTACTTGTACTTAGCATTGGCTCTGTCCAATATGTCATGAACCTGTTGGTGGATGTGCTGAATGTGCTCGACGAAGTTGTTTGCTTTGTCAACTTCAGACTGGACATGAGCTGAATCGGCCTGATTAGCTGCAAATCGCATGGCTACGTCAATGGGACATAGTGCGTGGAATCCCAAGCCCACCTGAAAGGGGTTGTGGCCGGTTGAGCTGTGGAGAGCCCGGTTATAATTGTGTTGTACATAGGGAAGGCTCTCATCTCATGTGCGTGGATGCTTTGAATTGTACATGCGTAGAATGTGTACAATCATCTTGTTTGTTAGACTCCTATACCAATAGGTGTCATATTTCATGATTGACTTGATGAGCTATGTAATATGTTCATACCTTTTCTTGTTGCAAAGGTTTTCCATATTTTCAAAAAATCAAAAAATTTAAAAAATGTAAAGAGGGTATACCCTAAAAGAAAAATCAAAGGGTGAAAAGAATAAAAATGGCCAAAAAAGTAAAGAAAATGAACCACACCAAAAGAGAGGCCAGGGAAAGTGTGCAAGTCTAAATGCCACTATTTTTTGCTCTTTTGTAAATAAATAAAATTGTGCGCAACGTGTATTTCATGCCACAATTTATGAACAGTCAAACAGTTTAAGCTTGGCTAGTTCATCTTTCAATTTCATGTTTTAGAGATAGAGAATAAAATCTGACCAAACTGTTTAATCTTGGCAGATAAGTAGATAGGTAGAGTGAATAAAAGGATCTCAACAGTTTAATCTGAGCCCTTGGATGTAATAAGGTTAGAATTAGATAGATTTTCATATGTAAAAGAAAAAAAGTGTGATAAGGGTTTGCCAGTCTAAGTGCACCCTAATAAAGAAGAAAAAATGGTAGGGTAAAGTAGATAGGGTAGGTAGATGATGTTGCGGAATTACATGTGATGAATGATGGCTTTAGATGTGGTAAATATTTTACTTTCATCACAAGTGCATAGGCAGACAATACATTGAAGAATTTCAAGCAATGCAAAGTCAGATTATTAACTTCCCTTCTCATCTTTTCCCTAAAAATTTCACTAATTTCCCCTAAGTACTAGGCATTTAAAGATTAGAGGGGCTCAAGGCATTTCCTTGACTTTTGGAGGGACCAGACCCTCGGCCCAATAATTGGAAAAGCCTAAGTACTTAAAATCATTTATCATAACATTCATTCACCTCTAAAAAATCTTTTCTTAAGTAAAATCCCATTTTACTTAGGAAAAATCATGTAATATTTCACATAAAAACCCTCCTCATAAAAGCATAAGTTAAAAACATTAACCTAATGTTTACACTTAGCGCTTCTTTCATTTTTTCATATTAACTTCTAATTTTATTATTTAAATCCTTGTAAATTCCCCTTTTCCCGTATTATTTTAATAATAAAATTCCCAAATAATAATATCCCGCCCCTTTGGTTGAAAAATAACCATATTAATGTATTAATCATGATTAATTAGTCAAATATTTGATTAATTGTGAGCACATTTCTCCGCCATATCAATAAGGGTTAATTAATCCTCATGATTAATTAATAACTTGAATCCGCCAATCAAATCACCCCCGATGCGATTAATTCAAAATAAATTACATTGGGCCCGCTCGTTATCTTTCCATCATCTCGTAACCCTGACCACCATTCGATCAACAGATCACAGATCTACAGTTGATATCAATATCGCTAGCCATCCTCGTCTGAACGATAACACGCTATAGCCAAGTGGTTTTCTGAATAGTACCGCGCCACGCGTCGTTCATCGTATGGAATCGCTCGCCCTCCGCCCAAAACCACCTTTCCCCAAAAGCAGTGTGATTGCGTACCGCTTACTGCCTCCCACTAACGAAAAAACTTCACATCGTCAAGTCAGCACCATCTGTCCACTGTTCATTCAAAGCTTACCCGCCAATATCAACCGTTTACCCGTTTAAACACAAACACCCTAGTGTTGCTCATTTTCACCTGATTGTGCAGTAAAACCCTTTGTAACCCAGCTGCGCCACCTGAAGCCTCTGTTAACCAATTCGAGCATGGGTTACCTCCCAAAAATCATTCTAGATTCACTCCACAGACCTCTCAAAATAAAATGAAACATTTTTGACCTCCCCTGCAAACCAATGCTTTCTTAACAATTTTTTTTGTTTTACAGGTGATCAGAAGACCACATCCTTGGATAAACAGTCTTAATACTAGTCATAAGACTTGTTTACTCCAAGAGTGTTATCAAATATATTCAAACAGAGATGGAAGATAAAACATACAGTTGAAAGACAAGCAAAGGAAACAGGATATTAAACGATTTACTGTTGAAACAGACAGTAAAAACCTAAACTACACATTGAAGGTAAAAAGACACAGTAAAGAACAGTCAAAGAGTATCAGGATTAAAGAGTATCAGATTGAAGACCAAGTCAAGTAAATCATCTAGCATGAAGATAAACAGCAGGGAAGACAGTTACAAAACAAAACATACAAGTTCATGACAAAGTGAAGACAGATAAAAAATAGAGCGGTAAAAAGTAAAAAGTAAACAGTAAACAGTGAAAGTAAACATGAATATATTAAGGGTTAAACAAAGATGAAAACACTTTCACCAGCCACAATGAAGTTTATCCAAAGTAAAAGTGAAAAACAGTCAAAAGAAGTTTAAGGTTAAAAGATGAAATTAGAGCAAAAATGGTACATTCTTCAGAAATTTCCTGTTTACGTCATAGTTTTTCAAAAACTATTGTGATCAATCCAAGATTAATTTTGAAAAAATGAAGGAGGTTTATTTTTTTAAGAGGACCATCTACGAAAACCTCTCTCACTTTTCTAACAGCTATTATGGTTTTGGAAATATTAAACAATGTTGGAAAGCACTTTTTGCAGAAAATTCCAGTTAAGTCATCATTTTGCAGAGAATATTGTGGCCAATCCGAAATACATCATACAAAACTGAAGGATTTTTTTGTTCCTAAGAGACCCATATACAAAATCCTATCTCACTTTTTTCACAGTGATTTCAGAATGAGAGATACATGCACATCTTTACAGGCTATTGTTCAGACTCTGTAAAACTCTGTTGTACACATATTTTTACAGAGCCTATTTTGCACAGCTTATGAGGAATTTTAGGAAACTGAAAGAGGCTTATGTCACCAACATATTAATCCACAATAACCTCTTTCAATTTTTACATATCTATTACGTATTGAGAAATACAAAGATATCATTGGACCCCAAGTTTGCAGAATTGTTGGAGCAGAATGCACAAAGAAAGGAAGCAGTTAGTGACTTGGATGCCTCATCATCAACTAAGAGTTGGATCAAATTCAAATTCTCCTCTTTTTCATCACCTATCCATACAAAATAGTGCCAAATATATGCATTAGTTTGAGTGTCATTTACTTAAGTTCTATTTATGTAAAATAGTTGGAGAGATTTGTGAACTAATCTTGATATTTTTTCAAGATATTTTAGTTTAGAATTTGTATAAATACTTCACTCTTGGAAGTATTTTTGGTGGATTTTTTAGACTCTGCTATAACATTGACTACTTGGAATAAAGTGCTATTGGATAAATTTTTGTGGCTAAGCTGGATGATGAATTGAAGCGAAAGACTTTTTACAGGATTCATGTGTCAGACTACGGATCAATAAGTCATCTTTCCCTTGTGTTTTAAAGTTTTTATATCTGTTTATTATATCATTGTGTTTCATTTCTGAATGAATAATGAAAAGGAATAAATCAGAAGGTACTTAATTGTAATCTGATTTCAATCATTGTTATTCTAAATTTTTTCTTCTAAACTGGTTTTAAACAGCGAATTCTTAATTGCTCCTGTTTTTCTAGTTTAAACATTTTGGTTATTTAATAAAGAATTCTTAATTGCTCTTTGTTAATAATCACTCAATTTTCCCTCTTATTAATGTGTTGAAAGATTCTTAATTTCCTTTCATCCATTTTAAATCCATTCCATTCACTTTAAATCTAAAATTGTTCTCTGTTTGATTATCTTGCCCTGTAAAACCATCTTTTGTCTAGAAACTTAATCCAGTGAAGCCATCCTTAGACTCCATTAGCCCAATGGACTAAAACTACTTAATTTTAATCTCAGCCAAAGAATTCCATCAACCCAAACAAAATCAAAACCCTTGGACTTTATAGCTAGCCTAATATTTTCAAGAACAAAGCTAAATTTTATAGAGAGAGCCCTCTCTGGGTACAGATTGGCTAGATTATGTACCTAAAGGTTGGTTTGTGGTTACCTCAAACCCCTTTCCTCTTCAAACAACTTCAAGGAAAATATGAGTGATAACACTGTTGACAACCTCTGTCTGGCCATCAGTTTGGGGATGGAAAGTTGTGGACTTGGTGAGCTTGGTATCCAACATTGACCAGAGGCTGGACCAAAATGTGCTAAGGAATCAGATGTCACGATCTGATATGATAGACTTTGGGATCCCAAAGTGCACCCACACTCGTTCAAAGAAGAGTTTAGCAATTTCTTCTTCTGTGATATTCTTCTTGCAGGCCGCCATAATGGCCATCTTTGAGAATCTGTCGACGACCACGAAAACACAGTCATTTCCATGCTTAGTAGAAGGAAGGCCTGACATGTAATCCATGGATATGGATTCCCAAGGTCGAATAGGGGTAGGTAGCGGAGTATAGAGCCCTTGCTTCTTGATGGTCGGTTTAGCAATGGTGCAAGCAGTGCAGGATCTAATGTACTTCCCGACATCCTGTCGAAGGTTCGGCCAATAGAAGTACTTATGCAGTACTGCCATTGTTTTCTCGACCCCAAAATTCCTAGCGACTCGACTATAGTGCGCTTCCCATATCATCTTGGCACACTCACTTGAAGGAACACAAAGGTGTCCCAGGTGACATAATAGTGCATCTTGGAGGTGAAAATTTAGAACTTGCATACCCCCCAAGAGTGCCTTGTATGTGTAGCTGAATTTTGGATCACTCTTGTAGAGAAGTGGCCAATCAGAATTCTCGTACCCACAAGAGTTAAGAACAGTGGTTATGGCCACGATCGGTGGTCGACTGAGGCAATCTGCAACATTATTGGTGCTACCCTTCTTATACTTGATGTTTAAATGAAATTGTTGCAGATATGTGGACCACTTCTAATGGCGATTGTTCAGCAACTTCCCTTGTGTCTGTATGAACTGCAGGGATCGGTGGTCTGTGTGGATGATTGTCTCCTTCCCCAAAATTTAATGCTTCCATTGTCGACAAGCTTGCATAATGGAATACATTTCTTTGTCATAAGTGCGATACTTTCGAACTGTGTCAAACAATGTCTCACTGTGATATGCCACTGGATGCCCCTATTGAGTAATAACTGCCCCAATAGCATAGTCAAAGACATCTGTCTCGATCTCAAATGGTTGTTTCAAGTCTGGTAATGTGAGCACTGGGGCAGAATAGAGGCAATGTTTCAATTCTACGAACACCTTCTGTTGAGATTCTGACCAACAAAATTTTGCTTTTGCTCCTCCCTAGGTGACTTGACTCAAGGGCCAAGTGATATGAGAGAATCCCAACACGAACCTGCGGTAGAAATTAGCAAGACCCAGAAAGCTACGAAGCTCTGTTAGGGTGGTTGGGACTAGCCAATCCAGAATGACTTGGATCTTGGCTGGATCCACATGCACCCCCTTTTTATCAATAATGTATCCTAGATATTGAACCTGGGACATGCCAAAAGTGCACTTCTCCAAATTGGCACACAACTTGTGTTACTGCAGTGTTTGGAGGACTTCTCGGATGTGGTGGAGGTGCTCTTCCCAAGTCTGGCTGAAGATAAGAATTTCATCCAAGTATACCACTACAAATGAGTTGGTGAATGGATGCAAGATGTCTTCCATCAACCTCATGAAGGTTGCAGGAGCATTTGTCAATCCGAAAGGCATGATGAGCCATTCGAAAAGGCCCTCCTTGGCTTTGAAGGCAGTATTCCACACATCAGAAGTTTCGATTGGTACCTGGTGATACCCAGACTTTAAGTCGATCTTACTGAAATATTTTTCCCCTTTGAGTTGTTCTAGAAGGTCATCAATCCATGGGATCGGGTACCTATTTTGGATAGTGATCTTGTTCAGTGCCCGATAATCAATACAGAGTCTCCAAGTCCCATCCTTCTTTTGTACCAACACGATCGGGCTCCCACAGGGCGATGAACTTGGCCGGATGTGACCTTTCTGCAGCAGTTCCTAAATCTGCCTCTTGATTTCATCATTCTCCAGAACAGAGTACCCATAGATCGGTCCATTGGGTAGCGGCACACCTGGGGTCAGGTCAATGGGGTGCTTGACCTGACAGTGTAGAGGCACCCTTGTGGGTGAGATGAAGATTTCCCCGTACTCCTCCACAACCTTGTCCATTTGTTGTTGTCGTGCAGAGGAGCCATGTCTGGAGGTCGTGGCCATAGTCTTCTTCTTGCCCTGGGGGCGGATCATCAGGAAAAAAAATTTCTTGGTTTTGGAAATGAGCTTACTGCATTTTTTTTTAGTAAACAAAGAGATGGTGGGAGGCGGTGGTACCTCTGGTATCCTGTACAATTTATTTCCCAAAGTAAAAATAATAGCGTGAGGTCGGGACTCATACATAGCATGTCACTTCCACAAGTATGGTTGGCCTAATAATGCATCAGAAACATCAATAGGAGCAATGTCACACAATACCTTATCCGTGAAGGGCTTGATGCTATAGGGAAGGCGACACTACTGGCTGACGCGAAGATCCCGTCCTTGGTGAAGCCACCCGATGGTGTATGGTTGTGGGTGCACTGTGGTCGGCAAGCCCAACTACTTCATGACATTTTCTGAAATGAGGTTCTTTTGGCTCCCATTGTCGAAAATGAACCATAGCGGGGAACCCTTTACCCACATCTGGGAGTGGAAGAGATGCTCTGCCTCCTCTGGATCTTTTGGTTCCTCCTTCTGGATCTTCGTAGTGGCAACAGTGGCATCGGGCTCCTCATCAATAATCTGCTTCCCTTTGTCATTCACCTTGTCAGGTTCGTATTCAGAGTCGAAGCATGCATTTGATTCAGAAGCCCTCATCTCGGCCACCAGCGACTGCTTGGCCCGACACTCACTTGTGTTGTGAGTGGAGCTCTTATGGAACTCACACCACTTTCTCGTGTCCTTCTTTGGCTTCGTGGTGTTAATCTTTTCTTGTGTCTTTGGCAGGTTGTCTTAGGCCGTCATGCCTTGGCTTTGTCCTTTGTTCTATGGTTTGGGGGCACCTTTCCCTTGCTTTTGATTCGCAGATCCAAAGTCTCGCTTCTTCTGTTTGAATTTTTGCTCAATCTTGGCAGCATACCGGTATGCCGTACCAAGTGAGGAGTTGTCAAGGAACTCCATTTCCTCCCGAATGTATCTGTGTAGACAACCGCGATACTTTAGCACCAAATGTTTCTCTGAATCTTTGATACCCAACTTTGTGTGCAGGGTATGGAACAAATTCGTTAGCTCATGCACATCTTGATCCCTTTGCTGCCGCAGCGTGGTCCATTGTATGAACTTGTCCTCATAGCTCCCCACGGGATAGTATTATTCCTTGATGGCATCTTGGAAAGAATTCCAAGTGGGTACGACTGAGAATAGAGAGGGTTTTGTCTCGTCCGTTTTCTCACAGTAGGTTTCCCACCAGTCCTTGACATGGGGGGTAGCTTTGAGGAGTGCAAAAATAATCTTCTCTCGATCAGAAAATTCATAAATCGAGAAATATCCTTCTAATATATTCAACCATCTATCTACGGCATCTGCATCTGTTTGACCCTCAAATATGGGAAAATCGAAGTTTACTTGTACCTTAAAGGGAGTCGCACCTCCAGAGTGGCTGCTAGATGCAGATGCACCACCAGTGGGTAGTCATTGAAGGATATGGGAAAATTTATCCATCATCGCGTTCCTTTGTTTTTCGAGGGCCTCCTTAAGTAATATTTAGATAGGATCTCCTGCTCCCTCATCTTTTTTTTTTCCCGCATGGGCGTGCGTCGAGGTTTGCGAGGCCGATCTTGCAAAGGTTCCACCAGATCGAGCCCTAACTCCTTATACCCTGACCTCGTTGGGACCGCTGAGATTAGATAAGCGGGGCTGCTACGTACCCGCGATCGGGATTTATGCGAGGCACTTGAAGTCAGAAATAATCATAAACATAGAAATACAGCGGAAATAAGGATTCATTTCATTAATATAAAATCACATAAATATGCTTACAAACATGATGGAAATAAAATAGCTAGGGTGTTGGTAGTGAATCTCTGAGAAGAGATGTGGCGACTACAGACCTCTGAACTATTATTATTACAATGAGGCTCGAGGGCCTATTTATTATGGAGAAACAATGGAGAATTCTAAACGTCCAAAAACCTAACCCTAGGAGATGAAGCGCCAAAACTATGGGCCCCATTTGGGTAAATTGGTGTTTCAACTTCCCAGGGACGTAACTTCGGCATACTATCTCCGTTTGGGGATTCAAAATGGCTCCAGAATTTTAGGACCCAAAAAATTGCTAAAAATAGTAAGTTGTGAAAAAAACTGAAAGAGACAATGGTGGGGCCCCAAGTGGAATAGGCGGTTGGCCACAAATATCCACCTAGATCAATATTCCCCCATGGTTAGCTTGATATTATGACAATTTCCAGTGAAATTTATAGTTCTTCCATTTGCAACCATCACTTCACACTTTGGTGCTGGATATAGGAAGAAATTCAAATCCTTGGCTATCTTACAATGAATAAAATTATGGGTACTACCTCAATCAATCAGCACTATTACCTTTTTCTTCTTGATATGTACTTCTATCTTGAGAATATGAGGAATCATCATTCATTCCAATGCATTACAATATATGGGCGAATTCATTTCTTCTTTCTCTAGGGTTGGTTCTTGGTGTATATCCTCTTCTTTTGATATTTCTTGTTCCTTTCTCCCTCCTATTCACAATCTATGTAAAATAATTTTTTCTTAGCACACTTATAATTTACTATCACAACTATAAAAAATCCCACTTGCTCTTTTTTCTTCCAATTTTTGTGTTGTCAAACTTGTAAGTTTTGGAAGGCTATGAGCAGCAACACTTCCATCTTTATAGTTTTTAGTGGTATAATTCCTTGTTTCTATAATTCTACTTTCAAATTTTCTTGCCACCCTGAATGCCTTCTCCAATGAATCAGGTTCCCAAAGGAGAACCTCATGTTGGATGTTATAATTTAAAGTCCCTATGAAGTCATCAATCTTATGTTCCTATGGAATATCATTTACCCTAATATTCAATTTTTTGAAGTCCTCAATGTGCTCCACTATTGAAACCTTTTGTTTGAGATTTATCAATTGGTTAAAGAAGGTGTTTCTCTTTGTATCCTCATAATGTGTTATCATTTCCATCGTAAAAATTGACGAAGTGATAAGTGTTTTACGATATAAAAGCCATCGATACCATATAAACTGATTGGGTTCTAAATATAAAGTTGTAATGTGTACCTTTTTTGTGTGTTTCACAATATGGAGATACAAATATTGCTCTATATGTAGTATCCATGTTACTGGATCCTTGTCATCAAACTTCCTCATATCGATCTTTGGAATATGTTGGATCTTCAATCCAATATTAAACGTTATGAAATCGTGATTAACATTTTTTTGGTTCTTGTCATGATTTTCATATAATACCTTTTCTCCATTAGGGATCATTTCTTGTAGCAACTTTGTCAGACCTTCCTTCAAACCTTCCATATATGCTTTTAATCCATCCTTTAAACCTTACATGTATGCTTTTAATACATCCTTAAACTATTCCATGTTGTCTTTCATTTTTTCTTTTATACCATCCATCTTAGCTTCCAAATCATTCTTCAAAACATCTATATTATCCTCCATTTCATTTTTGGTTACTCTTTGCGAGAGCGAAATTTTTTGCACTTGGTCTTGTAATTTTGATATATCATGTTGCAATTCTTCCTCTTCATGTGTCATAGTAGATATTTCTGAGGGCTTAATGGGTGTAGAATTATTTTTTTAGGGAGTAATTTTAGAACCCAATACTAATATATATGCTTCAATAAGCCCTTAGAATCACTTCAAACTGATTTTTCAAACAAAAGTTATGCAATTTTTAAAAAATACACACCTTTTTTGTTATTTTAGGAGATTGATATTGAAATGGTTGTATATCTGTAATTTCTAATCTCTAAGGTCTAAATTTCAGTCCTATTGTAGTACTCTAAATATTGTTCACAATTCCACAATTTAGACCAATAATAGATTCTTCAATATAGAGTTATGCCAAATCTCCCATGATGGTGTGATTATGGACTGATTCAATAGATCGAAGTTGTAATGGATGCCACATGTCACTTTTTGAACATTAGGCTCTAAAATTGCCACAGGAATAGCTATAGTTCATGCAATTTCGACCACTTTTTATAGAGTTCAAATCTTATTCCCAGCACGAGATTTATGACGATTCTCCCTAGCTCTCTTGTTTGAGATGAAATTCTAGAGCCTGCAATAACCCTAACTTCCTCAAATGATATCTTTGAAATTGTAATGATTCAAGATTTGGAATTTGTACACGAGGTTCACTAATATTTAAGATCCATGTGGTTGCAATTTTAGCTTCTTAATCTTCATAGAAAAAAATTGTATTGAAAATTCCAAGATGTCCCGTTTGAAGAAGTGAAACCCTAGAATCTAAAGCTATGATACCAAATGTTATGCAAACAGCTAAAAAAATATAAGAAAATATAGATCAAGGACTTAAAAATTATCCTCTTTGACGGGTAAACCTCATTTACATTACTCAAAGGAACAATTCTTGGATGATAAAAATTACAAACCCTCATTTCTCTATATAGGAGTCTAAGGGATCACAATATAATCAGAGCCTACATAACAATAATAATGTAAGGGCACAACAATAACAATAGTGAGCTTTTATGGGGTATAATAATAACAATATGGGGACTACATGGGCACAACAATAACAATAGCGGGCATACACTAATAATAAGAATAAGTGGCTACACTAGTATTATAGTGACCTAACAGTTTGCAAGAACTTGACATAACCATCAGCGGGAGCCAAAGTGCCTCAACTTCCTGATGAGTCCCTAAAATTTCAAATATTGGAAGATTAAATTTTGAAGGCATGTTCAAGTCAAAATTTGTATGAAGACAACTATAATCAGTTATTTCAGCAATATCATTAATATTTAGATGGAAGTTGTTGGAATCAACGATTTCATCTGATGTCTCAACATCACCAATTAGATTACCCAAATTCTAAGAAAGGTGTTCAATGATTGCCATATCATCTTGTTCATATTGGAAAGCCTTACCACCTTGTGTGTACTTAATATCTAATTCATCATAATCCAAATTGTAAGAACATGATATATCAATTTATTCATTATATACATTTCAACACAAGGGTTGGTGAGCTGAGGAAGAAATTCTTGTGAGAAACTTTTTTATGATTGAATTAGATTCCATATCAAATCTTTTCAAATCGTATTCTTCTTGTGAAAACAAGATATCATCCAATGTACTTGGGAACTCATCACCATGCATATCAGCGGAGTCAGTGTCTTCAGGGTGATGTTTTCCTATGATTTCATTTTCATTGAGAAATTCAATCCCACTTGACTGATTACCAAGATGTTGTGATTCTTGTTCAACAAAGAATGTAAAAACATAATTTTGACATAGAATAATTTGAAGAAGAGAATATATATTAAAAGTTTCTTCATCCTTTTTCTCCTCTTCCTGTGAAATGTGACCACCTTGTACCTAATTACCATGTGAACCAATAAATTTACAATCAAAAGTATTTGGAGAAATTACTATTGGAGTAGATTGATTAAGTGAATCAAGGTACATAGGGTCATGAGGTATAAATGATAGAAGATGAAAGGTATCCCTTGAAGAAGCAATACTTTAAATCATATCAAATTAGATATTTTAATTATGCACATCAATTTCATCTACAGGAATCAAGGGATCAATCTTCACCTAGGCTCCATGGATTTATTAGAACATTCATAGTTTTGTGGATAAGATTTTATCCATGTGAAGGAAATGAAGATGGGATAAGTGGATCGGAATTTGATTCTCAAATTATCCAACTTCAACAACAGTACAAAAGACTACTTTATTTAGTAATGGAAAAGGAGGGGGGGAAGGAACAAAAGGGAGAGTAGGTTGCTCCTTTGAAATTTTAAGTGCCCCATGACTGAGAAAAGTTGGGAGAGTTGTAAAAGATTCAAATTTAGATGGTTCTAAAGAAGTCCGAACTAAATACTGAAAATTTTCATTCATAAAATCCCAATCCACATCTTCCTCGGAAAATTCATAGCAAAGGTGAAGAGAAATATCCAAAAAATATTCTAAAGATTCATTAGATTTCATTATAAGTTGATTTATCCTCTTATATACATTTTGATAATCATACCTATCAAAGGCTTGATGAAGCTCCTTGAAGAGTTGTTCAAATGAATGAATAGAAGTAGATGGTAAGGTATGTTGAAGTTTGCAACAAGAAACAGTGAAATTGGAATCCGGAAACAACATTTAGCACCCACACCTAGTGCATTAACCACCTACACTAGGGTGAGGCCCACAGGGCTATTTTTCGTGCATGTCTATTTTGTTTATCCCTTAATTAAGATGGAAAATAAAATGTAATATATTCTCAATGATAACTTGTAAGGGTGAAAATGTGAAGTTGGGTTACACTTTTTGCCCTTTTTTGAGAAAAAACTTTCATTTTTTTTTGTTCTTCAACTTTTTGCAAGCTAAAAAAAAATTTCTGTTTAGAATTTCATTTTGCAATAAATATAAAAGTTGTCAGAAATTTTGTTAGCTTTCTATTACTTATTTTTTGGAATTTTTTTATACACATTTGATATGTCAACTTAGCATTTCTTTGAGTGTGTGTTTTTTAACAATCAATGGATTCATAAGAAGTCATGTTAATACACAATGTTGTATTCTTTGAAAAATTGTGTTTTTGAGAAACAAAATGTGTTACAACAATCTAGATAAAGTCTACTTCGGTTTTTCATATTTACAAAGCCAATGGATGCATATCATAAAAAATGCATATTTTGAATATGTTTCGCGATGCAAGAAATTTCTTAACATATAAGTTATAAACTAAAAATATAAAAGATACCAATTAGAGACGACGGACCAATGTAATGTACCATAATTTTTTCAATTTTTTTTACAATGTATTTTGGAAGATACAGAATTTTGATTTCACTGAATCACAATGACCTTCAGAAATTGTTTGCATCCGTTTTATTGCAAAATTAATTAAAATTAGTAAATATTTATAAAATTCCATGAAAGTTATATTTCCTGAAAGTAGATTCAATTTTGAAAATGCATGTCTTGGTACCAACAATTAATTCGGAATGTTTCATGGAGTTTAATCTGTCCAAAGTTGCAGAAACGCATTCAGGGCTTAGCTCTGCGTAACTGGAGATGTGTTAGTTCGGTCGAACTATTTTTTGCGCCGACGGAACGTTAAATCAAACAACAAAGTAGTTCGGTTGAACTATTTCTTAGAAGTTTGGCCGAACTTTTACTTATCTTTCCGTCGGCCGGAAAGTACCGCCGAGCCCCTCCAAAAAAACATTTCACGGTAATATAAATTGCCGCAAAACCATTCATTATTTTTGCATATTTTCGCACGTTTGGTCTGATTTTACAAAAGTTTTGATCTGATTTTGCAAAGAATTGTTTTGGGTTTAAGGAATTTTCTTGGAGGTACATTCAAAGGACTTTTCTTTGAGACGCATTATTTTCGTACATTTGATTTGATTTTGCAAGGAATTTTTTTGGGTTTAAAGAATTTTCTTGGAGGTACATTCAAAATTTCTTAGAGGTACATTCAAAAAACATTTATAAAAACTTTTCTTGGAGATACATTCAAAAGACATTTCTTGGAGGTATGTGATACAGTTTTTTGGGCTTCATTTTTTTTTAAAGTATGGATTTGGGCTTAATTTCAAAAGGACATTTTTTGGTTTTGGGTTGAAGTAAATATTTTATAATGATTTTTTAAAATGAGTTTTTGTATAACTTTTTAAATGAAAATTTTTTGTAGGACTTGGAAGGAAATATTTTGAACTTCGTTTCATTTTTATAAAACATTTTTTTCTTAAATTTTTTAAAGTAAGTGTTTTGAATTGGAGTACATATTTTTTGCAAAATTTTTAAAATGAGTTTTTTTTAAATTAAATCTTTTATGATGTTTTTTATAATTGGGTTTTTGTCTAAATTTTTTAAGGAAATTTTTTTAACTTCATACTCTATTATCATGGGAAATCGAAGAAATTGTATGAGAAAATATGATCGAAAAATAGAACTTGAGGAATGTAGAGAAGAGACGAGACAATCTCGCAAAAGAAAGATAGAAGCACTCTCAAATATTGAAGGGGAAAATCAACCTCAACTAGAAGTTGAAGCAGGTATGTAAATGTAAATATTATGATTTTGATATATTTAAAATTTTCCTAGTGTAAAATGTGAAGCTTAATTTTTATTTGATGAACTAATTTGAAAAATATTTTGCAATGTAAACAAAGAGAGATATTCCTCAAAACATTGATGATAAGATAAAAAAATTTGAAAGAGTAAGTGAAAGAGATATTGAACCAATGATTGAAGATGGTGAAAATGATGAAAGAAATTCAAGTGAAGAAATTGAATCACAAGGTATGTACACACACACACACACACACACACATATATATATATATGTTGAATACATGCACATATTATTGAAATTATACATATATTTATTAATTTAGTTATTTATTGAATATGTAAACTTATTATGTACTATTCATTCAAATATGTACAGATAAAATAAATGTCGATGACAAGATGTTAGAAAATGTTGACACTCACACATATGGAGATAAAAAAGCTGACCATTATATACGATATCATGTTAACCGCATTTTTGAGAAGTATTTCATAAAGGAAAATGTGACAGTTCAAGCCCAAATGTTGAAAGTTCTCCTATCATTAAGGAAATTAAAAGAAGCTACGACTTTATTGGGTATTCGAAAATCAACCAAAGATAAAAAAAAATGAAGGAAAATGTGATACAAAATACAAATAGTGCTATAAATTCAATTAAATGTTCTAGATAGAAAAATGTTTCAGCTGTACGTAGAGCAATACATATTCCAATGGTTTCATCAAGTACTAAAGAGAATCGCTTGGTAAAATCTATGGCACGAGCATTAGGAACCTCGCAAAAAACTTTGCACAAACATTGAAAATTTCGGTTGCAAATAGATGTAAATGATGAACTTGCTTGTTGGAGAGCTATTTGTAGGTAACCATACAAAGATAGACTTGGAGAAAATGTTAAAAAACTAATATATGAATATTGGAAGAACAATTCGCGTGTTTCGCCAACTGCAAGGGATGTGATGCGAAGAAGAATAGCACAAAATTAGTATGAAGAACATGAAAAACATTTCTTGGAAACCACTCAGATAGAGTTTTTCAACAAGTTCAAAGAAGAGAATCGTGAAATTCATGTTTCAATCAGTGCTTTTGTTCAACAAAAACCATGGTATGTAAAACCTATCACCGTACGTGACACTTGTTGTTGCCGTTATCATGTGGAATTTGAGTTATATTATGACACATTCCTTGATTTTGGTAGAACATTTTGGAAGGATTCACCTCCTCCTTCCACTATCCGTGATTTCATATCTCAAATTCTATGTGAAATAGAAAGCGATGAACTATTTTACGAAAAGAAATGTGTTGGTGGTAAAAAATGCGATGATCATGGAAATTTGACTAAATTTCAAAACAAATATCGTACTGATATAAATGATCAATCATTGTCCAACATGAAAGTGAAATGGAAGAGATATGAATATATCCATACATCGATTCAAGGTGCAAATAGTGTTAAAATAATTGAATTACGAGAAGAAGAAATTTTTGTGATAGACTTTTTGAGAAATTTTGAGGCAGAAATTTACAAATACACCAAGCATTCCCATATAGCTCGATGGCAAGACTTGCAATTCAAAAAATCCCTTAAATTTTTTCCACCAAGGACCATTTTTTCAGTAATTGATTTTGCAGAAAAATACACATTTGTTCCACAAAAAGGGATTCAGAGTGAATACTATCATTCTGACCAAGTCTCCATGCTCTTCCATATTCTATATCGACATGTTGAACAAAACGTCGATCATATAGAAAGCACCAGTGAAAATCGACATATTATTAAAGAATATCACTTTTATATCAATGGCGATTATACACATGAAATATATTTTGTACAACATTGTTTTAGAAAAATTTATGATTCCTTGAAAAATCGTGAAATAACATTCAATGAACATTGAATATGGTCAGACGGATGCGCAGGACAATTCAAATCTGCACGATCATTCTTTTGGTTGTGTTTTATTCATAAGAAAACCTGCATTAAACATTGTTGGAATTTCTTTGAGACTGGCCATGGAAAAGGAGAACATGACAGTGCAAGGGCATGCATAAAACAAGCACTTCGAAGATATCAAATGAACCCCTCTGCAAGCCGACTTGTGGACGTGAAAGAAGTTGTTCAATGGTGCATCGCTGCTCTAAGCCATGAGACTAACCGATCAAGGGAAGTGCGAAGGTACATTCAATTTGATTTTTATTGGATATCTAATTTTAAACAATGTACATTTATCACAATGATTATTTTTTATTGTATTTTGATATCATATTTACATTCTTCTTTAAATTTTACATATAAAGGTTTTTTTGGCATATTGGGATCGAAGACATAGATAGATCAATTAGAAATGACGTTGAAACAATAAAAGGGACTCGAAATTGCATTCAATTAAAACAAATTCATCTAGAAATGTGTTTGCATTGGATAAAAGAAAATATTCTTGTTTTTGTCATGTTTGCATAGACAACAAAAAATCCAATGACATTTGTGAAAACAAAATGTATGTATTGGAAACATACATAGCTAAATACAAAGGGCAAAATGTTTGTTGCAATGTTTGAAGAAATGCAATCAGAGGAGACTACAATATCATCCGATGGTGATCGAGTTTCTGATATTATCAGAGAAGGTAACATTTGAATTGCTTTCTAATGATAAAGATCTAGAAATAAATTTGAATATGTATAATTTTGTCAAGTTTGTTTTATTGTACAGGATATGTTTTTTCCGTAATTACAGCTACTGAAAACGATGAAAATGTGAAGTATTATTTGATGTGTTGCACTGAATGAAAAATGAAATTATTAGAAGACTATAATGATCACGGATTTCCATATGAAAGAGGATCTATTATACTGAAAGGTTATTTTTTCAGACAAACTAATCAAAGTGGGAATTTTGTTTACTTTGAAGACTATGAACTTGATTTCATAAGTTGTCAATATAGTCACTTGGTGTGTGCAGCACGCATAAAGTTGATCAAGGTTCAATCAAAGAAAAAAACGAATATTAAGAAATAGAAAATGTCAAAATCCGATCATGAACAGATTATTGAAGATGGCATTCCATTGGAATTTTTTTGATTGAACTACCCAACAATTTATTCTCTTTGGATTATATGTTCTAGAACTTCCAATACTCAATTAAAAATTGAGTTGCCTTGTTATGTTATCTGTGCAAGTGTTTTCACATGTACAAATTGTTTTGGTACATGCACACTCTAGTATCAACTGAAAGTAGCTTTCCTATACATGCATTGATGAAAAATGTTGCATGTACATTGGATATGTGTGTGTGTGTGTGTGTGTGTGTGTGTTCTAGAATGAAATTAACTTTTCAAGTAGTTTTACTATGTGCATTGATGAAAAATGTTTCTCGTACTCAATATATATGTTCTAGAATGCAATTAACTGAAAGTAGTTTTTCTATGTGCGTTGATGAAAAATGTTGCATGTATTGGATATATACACGAACTCAATGCACGCCCAGTGTTTCTTGTGGGATTTTTTGGTAAAAAGTATCCACAATGTAAATAAATCATCTATAATATAATTTTGCATGAAGATTCCTTTCAGACAAGAGACTCGGAGCACTTCTTCGACTTTTGGTGGGATTTGACCCACATCTCTATTCCTGATTGAAAATCTAGTACAAAATTTGTCTGTCCAATGGTCGAATATGTTCTATGTGCATTGATGAAAAATGTTGTGCACGTATTGGATATATATATATATATATATATATATATATATATATATATATATATATATATATTTCTAAATCTAGTCATTATTGTTGGTTTCCCATGTGTACTGATGAAAAATGTTTCGCGTACTAAATATATATATATATATATATATATATTCCTAGAATGCAATTAAAAAAGCTGAATGGGTATGGTACAATTTACTTTCAATCAACAAGTACCTGGTGAGTGCGATAATGACATTGACCCCAATTTAAAGCCATCCAAAACTTGAGTTTTAAAAAACTTTTGATTATATCACAATACTAGCACATGCTATCAATTTTAGTTCAATATCCAATAAAAGCATTTAACATTATATCACATGCCAAATGTAAGATTGAAACCATCCAAAACTTAAGTTTTAAAAAAATTTTGATTATATATCGTGCAACATTACTTCACATGCCATGTCAATTATAGTTCAACTATCCAATAAAAACATTTAACATTATATCACATGCCAAGACTTAAAAGTTTAAAAACCAAACAAATTATATAACAACATTACTTCACATTCACATGCCAAAAGTACTAAAACCATCCAAAACTTAACTTTTTGGAACAAAACAAATTATATTAACACTACAATAAAATATGTCCAAAAATTGTAGATCTCACAAGTATCAAGTATCAAGTTATATATATATGATTGTGCATCTAGATAATATATAAAAAAGTAAATTTAGGACTAGAAATCTTGAAATCAAATCTACAAATCATGTCCATCAAATACATATGGATGAAGTGTCTTTCTTATCAGAGTCTCAATCCGCGCGCTATCTTGTGAAGCATGGGGAACCTGTACACAATGCACATACAAACATTAAAATTTGATGTTTTAAAAATGAGTGAGACTATATAGAACTTCATGTAAAATATATATATATATATATATATAAAAATCATGCAATACCTCATGAGGTTCCCTCTCCAGTTGTTCGTCTGCTACAAGTTCCCCCATGGGAACATCTCCAACAGTAAACTGTACAATATACATGTACAGTTATATATATATATATATATATATATATATATATATATATTAAAAAATTAAAAAATTTCAGATGAAAATGCACATGTGTACATATATAAACTTATTTTCAATAATATTAAAAAAAAATTAGACAACTTGTTCAAATGGTTGAAATGGTGTGGATGTTCCTATCTCCATCACTAGGGTCCGTGGATTAAAGAAATCTTATATAGAAACCTAAAATTCAAAATTTTAAAAGTATAAAATAACTCAAGATCAAGATCTCAATTTATAATAAAACTTAAATAAACTTCAATTTATAAATTATAACTTTAAAAAAACATATATATATAAGTGAAAAATTGAACACTTCTGCAGGTGAATTTGGGACATCTCCTAAGAGAGGCTCCAAAAGAAAATATCCAAAAACCTAAAATTCAAAAAATTTAAAATAACTCAAGATATAGATATATATATCTCAATTTTTAATGGAACTTTTTGAGGTGGAATATATATATAACTTAAACATAAATTTTAAAAGTGAAAAATTTTCCATACTTCTTGTGGATGTGGCACATCTCCTAAGGAAGTAGAAGTTACATCTCCCAAGGAAGAAGAAGGTACCACCATCCCAAAAACATCGGACGGAATCAGAATTTGTTAAAACATTTTATTATTATATATGTACATGTACATGTGCGCACAATTGTTTATTTTAAAAATATCATTTAAAAAACACTAACATTTGTCAACATATCTTGATGGTGAGACCAATCTTCATTTTTTGAACCAGAAGCCCCAAACGTGATATTAACATTTTCGTCATTCATCATGCGTGACAACTGCAAATGGTGTTTTAACATATAATGATACATTTTTGTTAGATTAATGTACATACAAATAAATGTATACGTGTACATACACATGTATTTATTACAAATTGTACACATGTATGTGTTAAAATAATTGAACCCTAAGGTCATTAATATACCATTCCCGTGCCCTCTTCATCATGAAGAATTAGGTCTTGCCAACCATTGCGACAATTCTTTGCATATATTCAGAGATCTTCAACATTCATGTTGTCAATCTCTTCATTTGTACAATACACAAAATTGGCACGTGCATTCTCACGTGTTCTTTGTCGATTTAGACAAACATCGACTCCACCTAATCTATTGTGAGCATTGTCGATGATGACATCCCTTGCTTCTCGACTTATTTGAGAAGTCGCATCCATCTCTGACCGTAGAGTTTCAACCCGAAAAGGTCGACTCACCAATGGCGGCTTAGGGCGAGGCAACTCCACATCTCGCCTAGCGCCCCTACAGTCACACAATTGACCTTTCCCTGGACCAAAAAATTATGACAGAAGGTCATTGTAAGTGGGTTTCATTTTCAAAAAAAATTCTGCGTAAAACAATTTTGCAAAATAAACAGGAACCTCGTCGTTCCATGGGAGCCTTCCATAGGCCGCAAGGTGCCTATCATACAAATAATGAGCTATATCGGGGTGCTTGAAATATTGCACCTTCATCATCTTTATTTTTGGCCCTTCCTTGAAATTAAACATTGACTTCGCCATGTCTTTTGTAACTCTTTGTTTTACATCCTCCCATTTATCGAGACCCATTACTATTTCCTTTCTCTTTCTCATGACTTCTACAAATGTATCAGTCATTGGCCCAATATTTTTGTACACATTTACTATTTCGCCCAATGAATGTGTAACTATTTAGAGGCTTTGTCGACTCTCAATAGGTAGAGTCAAAGCCATGAGATCTCTCTGCAATTTTGCATGAAGTTGTTGACACCTTTCTAAGGTGCATTGCGCCATGTTTCTTTCACATGGTATATAAGAAATGTCGGCTGAAGAAGTTGTGGTGAGTAGACAACCTTCTTCTTGAATGTAACGTTCTACTCTATGTCTATTTTGACCAATATTTGGAACATTTTCAGCCTCTGCATCAATATATATAAAATATTGTATATTAGAAAAAACACATGTAAACAAATTTGTACAAATTCAATGAAAAAAATATTGAAATTGATGGCAACCTCGACGTGGTTGGCTAGCATCTTCTCCACCCTGAAACTGTTGAGAACCAGAACGACCCTGCTGAGAACTAGCACCACTAGTCGTTGATTGGCCTCCGGGAGAATAAATATCGCCACCTTCACTCAACCTTCTACCACTTATTGATGGCCCTCTAAGGGGATTTGAACCACCACCAACCTCTCGAGAGAAGAGAGAAGCTTCATAAACAAATACGAATTTATAATCAATTGAAAAATACATGCATGTACATATAAATACACGTGTACATATTCATTGATTAAATTGTGTTAAAACCATACCACGACTGGGTGAAACATGGGCATCCATGGATGGAGTAGAGACCCTTCTCTTCTTATTAGCTCCTAAAAAATAAAAAATGAAACTTATTAACAACTAATTTAACTCACAAAGTTGATAAAAAATCAATTCTATATGTACACACATGTATGGAGATTTAAGATTATATTTAGATTTACCATGAACAGATCTCAAACTTTGATCCCCCCTTCTCGTAGAGATATGGGATTTTTTTGATCTTCATCGTTCATCCTCCATGATATATATATCTACGGTGGACATTTACAATTATTTTTTTAAATAACTAATTTAAATTAAATTCAAAATAAATTTCAGAAAATTAATGTAATTTAGTGTAAACAAATTATGTAAAACACAAATTTCAAAGCACTAATTGATGTGTGAAACTCAATTTAAGCAAAAAAAAGTTATAAAAATGATAAGTTCACCAAATTGTGTTTTACATGGTGGGAGCACACTTGGTATAAAATTGAAAAAAACACATTGTCATTAAAAAAGAAGTGAAACTCCATTTAAACAAACTCCATTTAAAACCTATATGTTTTGTATCAAATCACTTTTGGTTTCAATGGCAAACTTTTATGGCTAATTTGTGTTTTAAATGTTGAATATATTTAAGGTTTTTTCTCTCTCATTGTTTGAGACCATGGATATGAAAATGAAAAACTATATACTTAGTTAAAACCTATGTTTTGTATCAAATTACTTTTTGTTTCTAAATACTATATACATGTTGACTGTAGGGGCATTTATTGCAAGGGCATTTAGATCTATTCCAGAGATTGACTATAGGGGCATTTACTAGATATGTCACCTTTCATAAAAGATGAGATCCAGAGGCTACCTAGCCCTTTACAGACTCTGCCTATAGAACTACCATGAATATGAAAATGAAAAACTTCATATCTATTCTAGAAATTGAGTGTAGGGGCATTTACTAGATTAGGTTAAAACCTATGTTTTGTATCAAATCACTGTTTGTTTCAATGCTAAACTTTTATGGCTAATTTGTGTTTTATATGTTGAATATAAAAGGTTTTTTCTCTCTTATTGTTTGAGACCATGGATATGAAAATGAAAAACTATATACTTGGTTAAAACCTATGTTTTGTGTCGAATCATTTTTTGTTTCTAAATACTATATACATGTTGACTATAGGGGAATTTACTATAGGGGCATTTAGATCTATTCCAGATATTGACTGTAGAGGCATTTACTAGATATCTCACCTTTCATAAAATATGAGATCCAGAGGCTACCTGGCCCTTTACAGAATCTACCTATAGAAATACCATGGATATGAAAATGAAAAACTTCTAATTAGATCTATTCTAGAGATAGAATGTAGGGGCATTTACTAGATTAGGTTAAAACCTATGTTTTGTATCAAATCACTTTTGGTTTCAATGGCAAACTTTTATGACTAATTTTTGTTTTAAATGTTGAATATAAAAGGCTTTTTCTCTCTCATTGTTTGAGACCATGGATATGAAAATGAAAATCTATATACTTGGATAAAACCTATGTTTTGTATCAAATTACTTTTTGTTTCTAAATACTATATACATGTTGACTATAGGAGCATTTACTGTAGGGGAATTTAGATCTATTCCAGAGATTGATTGTAGGGGCATTTACTAGATATGCCACCTTTCATAAAATATGAGATCCAGAGGCTACCTGGCACTTTACAGAATCTGCCTATAGAACTTGTAGAAGTTAACAATACATGTCCCAATTATACCCTCTGAAGGGTGTAGAGGACCCATGGAATCACTCAAACTATTTTAAAGTTTGATGAAGAGCTACTTGATAAGAAAAATAACTTGAGGAGGTAGATAATCCTAAATATGTTTGTAGGCTAAATAAGGAACTATATGGACTTAAACAACCACCAACAACATGGTAGTCTTTAAGCTAGACAAGTACCTTAAAAAAATGTGTTTCAAGGGGCTAATAATAATCTATGGATAAAGGCTCATGGTGATGAATTACTAATTATCTTTGTGTATCTGGATTATATTATGTTTAGAATCAATAAAAATCATCTAGTAAAATATTTTGTGTTTGATAGGCTATCATCATCTGTGGATAAAAATTTGATGGTGATGTTGTCCTTAACCTTTACATATGATAGTTTAGGCAATACATAACAGGTTAGACTAGATATAATTTTGGAATTCAAGTTATGTGCAGATGATGGATGATGAATGACCTAAGTGAATCTCCATATCAATTGGATGCAAGTTATGTGCAGATGATGGATGATGAATGAGGTGATGTTGATCATAACCTTTACATCTATATGATAGGAAGCTTGATATACATAACAAGGTTTAGACTAGATATAATTTTTGAATTCAAGTTATGTGCAGATGATGGATGATGAATGAGCTAAGTGAATCTCCATATCAATTGGATGCAAGTTATGTGCAGATGATGGATGATGAATGAGGTGATCTGTTGATCATAACCTTTACATCTATATGATAGGAAGCTTGATATACATAACAAGGTTTAGACTAGATATAATTTTGGAATTTATATTAGTTGGAATATTTCAATCAACAACTAAAAAGAGTCATCTATTACCAACAAACAGATATTAAGATACTTGAAAGAGACTAAAAACAATGGACTATAGTACCCAAAAGGTGAGAAAGTCATCTATTACCAACAAACTGATATTAAGATACTTGAAAGAGACTACAAACAATGGACTATAGTACCCAAAAGGTGAGAAATTTACATTGACAACATATAGAGATTCAACTAGGCTTGTGTGGATGATGTGAAAAGTACAAGTGGACAATGTATAATTATACTTAGGAAGAGTCTTTGGTTTAATGGTTAAGCAAGAAAGAGTCATTACTTACTCTATCTAGAGTAGAAGTGGAATACATAGTAGTTACTTCTTTTTGAGTGTTTTGGATGAAATGGGCTCTCCAAGATATTAAGGTAAATTTCAGTGAACCTATATATCTATTAAGTGTTTCAATACAAGTGTAATAATGATTTCAAAAATAAAATATTCTACTTCCTTCAATCACTAAACATATCATCATAAAGTACCACTTCCTCACACAACCATAGCTGAACAACTGAAGAGCTGAACTTGGAGAATTAAACATACTATAGCAGAATGCTGGAGAGATAGAATAAGAAGGAATTATGTTGAGAGAGCTTGAGTAAATGTCTTTTGAGAGAGCTTGAGTCCATGCCTGTATCCCGTCTGAATTCCCTGACGAGCATTTGAGACGCGCTTCGACTAAACCCCACTGGAGGAGACTGCGACGTCAAAGCATTGGTTGTAACTCTTCCTTCTATCAATACATACACGTGACTATTGTTTTCTTCCCATTTTTTATTATGTTAGATGTTTAATGAAATATGCTTAGCCCTCTTTGACTGGCGAGTAGTTATGAGTGAAATTATTATGTTGTATATTGTTCTTGTTTTTGTTCTATGTGCAGGCATCCGAGCATGACTATGAAAGGATCGTAACTTTCCGAGACAGGAGCGAGATGCCACCACCACTACAGCAATGACGACAGTGTTGGACTCTAGGTAGGTCGATCTACCGTGTCCTCTTTCATTCAATAATTAGGAATCAACACTCTAGCATGTCTCTTTGTTTCTAGACCTACTCTAGGGCTAGAGGGATTGTCTCTATCCACAGAGAATATTTACCTACATAACAAATTGGCGACTCCACTGGGGAATAGTGCGAGTTTGTCATTTCATCTTGTTGGGTTAGTTTCAATCATTGATTTTATTATCTACCTTTCCTGGTTTGCTTGCTTAGTTTACATCCTTTGTTCAGCTCCAGAGTGTCAAGATTGACCTCTGCTCATTAGGTTTTGGTTTTTCCTCTTTTTCCAATAGTTATCTGGCTTGGCGCATTTTCCCTCTGAACAGTCGCGCCGATTGGCGCAAGTTTCTCTTTTTGTAGTCGCACCAACCCCTGTATGGCGCGGATTACAGCCTTACAGTCGCGCTAACTCCTGTAGGATTTGGTTTGACCTCCTTAATGAGTCTTTTGGTCAATTGTGCTTGCTTCTGGGTTGTTTTTTATGTGTAATTATGCCTTTGGGAATGTTTTGACTGTCGTCAACTTGCTTTTCTCAGTCGTTTGTCCATCTTCTTATCAATGTGAATTGAAGCCTTAGGGTTTCTAAGGGTTTGGTACACTGAGCCTTCTATGTAGGAACCAAGTCATTTTGATTGTTGCGAGTCTCAATTTTGGATCGATTGCACTTAGTTTTCTTGATCTTTTTGAGTGATTGCTTCGGTTGCAGAGTCATTTCGTTTCTCTATTGATCCTTCGCCTTATTGCTCCAAGCATAGATTAAATTTCTTGTTTTAGGTCATTTTGAAAACTTTCTCTTGGTTTGGAAGATTGCGACATTAGTTTGAGTGCTTTCTTGTGTTTGTTTTGTGTTTTATTGAGTCATTCAATTTTGATTCCTACACAACACTTAAGCTAGTGTTTGTTTTCATTTTTTTCATGTAATTGGTGCATCATGTGCTTCTTTTCATTGAAAAAAAAAAAAAACATATTTTGCATTCTTTTTTAGCACCGAAAGTGAAATATTCTTTTGCATAACTAGTGACTGATTTTTTAGAAAAGAGTTTCATTTTTTTTTTTTTTTGTTAGATGCATTAGTGGATTTCTTCGCATACATTAATTGTTTTCTTTTGTTTAAAATATCTCTATTCTTCTCGTAACTAGCATTCATTGAATCTAAAATTATGTTCATTTGCATATAGCTTGCATTTAGGAATTTTGAGATCTCAATTCGATAAGGCCTTAAAACTGAAACATAATCCAAGATCAACTTTAAAATTCATTTAATTAACCTAAGGAAGCATTGAAACCTAACGAAACATTTTAGTGGTCTAGGCTAGATATGTTTTCCGACGTCTTAAAACCTAGTAGTTGTTGTTCGCCATCTGGCTTTAGATAGTGCTAGTATGGACTTGTGCTCCCCGTACCATCGAGTATATCAAGGGAGACCCCTCTAGGTTGCAATCCTTTTATCCATAGGAAGCCGAGTCTGTCGCCTTTGTAACTGTGATACACCGAACACAGCATTCGAGGAGACTACTTGCACGTACGTCAAGTCCTTGGTCATTTCTATTTCATTTGATCACCAAGGTGTATGTGGTAGTTCACGGAAACCTGGTATACCCTCTTGCTTAGCATTCCAGAGTAGTATTTTTTATCTTTTCATGACTCTTTAAAAAGAGAAGAGATATTCGAGCACTTGTCCTTTCACGCTCGTTTAAAATTGAAAGTGACTAGAGTCATATTTTGCCTATTTCTCGACTCTTTAAAAATGAAACAGTGAAATCTAGTTTCAGTGTCATAAAATTAATCACCTGCAATCACATTCCCGTAAAAGTTTTATTACTTGGCCTGTTGTTTTTCCTTGGTTTTGATCTTGGAGTCTTCGATTGGTTCTCTTTTTCCCTTTTGGTTTTGATATACAGTCACGGTGGCGGAACCACCAGTTTCGTCATCCTCACTACCTCATAGTCGTAGTTCTTTCCAGGACGTTTCTTTTGAAACTCCTCAATCCACTAGTTCTGTCGAGTTTTCGCAACCTATTCTCTCATCTATCTTGCCTCTTGCTACTCGATCTCCTCCTAAAGAGCCAGTTGAATTTAATTGGCCTCCTTCTGGTGCTTGGTTTGGTTTTGGGGAAGAAGGAGATTTTCCTCCTCTTACGTCGGGCTCGCCATTTTTTGTTGTTTTTGTGCGTCCTAGTCCCCGTCGCCTTTTCGAAAACCTTACGGTGGAGTCAGACATGGATTCGTCTAGTCCTGTTGGTAATGAAGGAATGCCTGTTTCTACACGAGAATATCAGCTTTTTCGGAAGATATTCCACATGTTTCTACTCAGTCTTTTCCACCATTGGTGTCACTTACGCTTGGATATAGGTCCTTGAGTCAGATTATGTCTGGTGTTTCCTCCATAGCACAATCCAGTACAGTAACTCATCCTCAAATTTCGGTCCTCCCTTCGTTAGTACTATCACCTTCGACACTTGGTTCGTCGGTTACTGTTACGTCTGTTCCAGTCCAACCAACGGTCTATGTGGCTTAATTCACACCGGTTGTTACCCATCAGTCGTCAGGATATTTTCACACTCGCAAGTCTATTTTCCTCAATCCAACATGGCATGTTAATCCCAATCCTAGTAAATCACAATCTAGTGTCGCAGAGGCCCCGCCTGATTCTAGTGCAGTTTCCACTGCTCCTGTGATTCTTGGCAGTCTTAATTTTGAATAATGTCTGTTGGATGTTCAGAAGCAGAGTTCTCAGGGTTATCAACCCCTTCAATCTCTTGGTAATCCTCGATTCCATCACTATGATGCTGTTAGTAATCCCATATATGTATATCCGCACCATTATGATAAGTATGGTAATCCAGTATATTTGCCTCCTATTGACCCTTATCATACCGTTTCTCATCTTGGACCTACCTTGCCTATGCAACCCTTTGGCTTGCAAGGACAACCCTTTATGGGACAACCTTTAGCTCAACAAGGCCCTGTCTCAGGTCCACAAGGACAACCATACAGTCCACAAGGCCAACCTTCACAAGGACAACCTTTGGTCCAACATGGACAACCCTCCAGTCTTTTTGGTCAAACTTTGAGTCAACCAAGACTATCTTATGCTCTTAGGGGGAAAATCTACCCACCACAGGGACAACCTGTTGCACCACAACCGCAGTCACATGTTCAGTATGGCCAAAATTTTGTGCAACCAAGACAACCCTACGGTCCTTCTCTAGGTCAACCTGGTTATCAGGGACAACCTGGTCCATCACAACCATCAGGCCAACCCAGTGGCCCTCAATACTCGGTTCAACCCGCTCAACAACCGATTCAACTTGCTCCTCAGCCGATTCCATCGTTTCAGCAGCCCGTTCTACCTGTTTATAGTCAGCCAGGTTTACTCGCTCAAAATCCTACTCAACCTGCTCAGCCAAGTCCACCTGCTCAACCGAAAGGTGCTTACTACCCTTAAGGTTCATATCAACCGGTATATAGTGCGCCCTAGGTTCCTTACCCTCAAAATCAACCTGTATATCATAAAACTCAAAGCCATGCTTACATTCCACAGCAGACTCCATACGTTGCTCATCAAGGACCTCAGTGATCTACTTCGACTCATTATCCTGGTCCTCAACCCCAGTATCAACCGAATTATCCTGCTTCTAATCCCTATGATCTGAATCCTCCAGGACAGAATGTATGGGGACAGAATCCCTCTCGAACTGGGTGGAATGTACATGTAGGTCCTTATCAAATACCTCCGATGACTTTCAACACTCAATTACCATTTCTTGCTACGTTGGAATTACCCGATGTGTCAAATTTGACGAACGATCCCATTCTTCATAACCTGTATTGGCCTCCGGTTCTAACCAAGATACCTAGTGATTGTCCCAAATTTGAGGGCAAGTCTGGTGAAGACCCCCAAGCGCATGTTATGACTTACCATTTATGGTGTTCCTCTAACTCTTGGGTTGACGATTCTATTAGAGTCCATATTTTCTAGCGAACTCTTACTGGTGCCATTGCAAAGTGGTACATTGATCTATCTCATGGCGTCTTCCAAGGTTTAAATTCTTTAGCCATGGCATTCCTTACGCATTTCTAGCTACCAATCTACTATGAGACTGGGAAGCACCTCCTCGCGTCATTGAAACATGATCGAGCTACTCATATCTTGGATCATATTCATGAGTGGAGACATCGTTGTCGCATGATCAAATTTGAAATTCCTGATCAGCTTCTAACTCATTGGTTCACCACCTCCTTTGTCAATCAAATTGCTAAAGACATAGTTATGGGGGCATGTGTAACCGAAGAACAAGTCATTTATTACACCCAGTACCTTGATCTTGTGTACTCTCAGTCTAGCGCATTATATGATATCTTACCTGATGCTCCCCGACCTGGAACTTCTAAACCACCAGCAACTCCATCTGTTGATGGTATTATTGGTTCTGTGTCTCATACTTCTCATAAGTCTTCATCTTCAAACACTGGGAAGCTGAAGTCTGCTTTTTCCAATAATGTTGCTTCTCAGTCTACTTTGAATTCTGGTAAACCCGCAGAAGTTAATGTCCTTCAGGTCAATCCTACGGATAATGCTTCTAAAGGTAAAAATAAGAGTAAAGGTAAGGCCAAAGCCAATACCCTGAAATAGGATTCTCAGAAACCTCGTGCTGGCGATGGTTCTCAATGCAAACCGAAGTACCCTTGTTTGATTTGTGACGATGAGCACTTCACCAAGGATTGTCCTAGACGATCCAAAGTGAACCGCTTGCTCAAAGGAACCCAGGGAATTTCAGATGTTCTTAAAGAACCTTTCCCATCTCAGCAGACTCAGATGGTAGAGCAACCTTAGTCCTCTGCCCCATTTGGCTCTTAGGTGTTCATGATGAATGGTTCTGCAGTCGTTTCTATTGCTACTCAGTCGAAAGATTATATTGGATCTCATTAGGCCACGGGGAAGGAGATATTTGATGGTCCTCCTCCTCTGCCTGTTACTGGCCCTCTTGAAATTTAAAGGCCCAATGTTGAATCTGTTGTAAGACCACCTTCCAAAGGTGTACTCCACAATTCTTCTTATAATCCCAATGCCCGTGTCGCTCACCATTACAATATTGTTGAGGATTTGGCCCAGGTGCCATCCATGATTTCCACATTAGAAGTACTTCGGAGTTGTCTTTCGCAGCGAAGAGATTTGTTATCTGCGATTAGTGGGATTGATCTTACCGATACTAGCCTTCTTGCTTTCGATCTAGAGAATTTCGTTCCACGACTTCCACATCAAATTGCGCTCATTATTCAAGTTGTTATTAATGGTCTCGACATTCATCGAGTAGTTGTGGACGAAGGTGCATCAACCTACATCATGTCATCTTCGTGTTGTAAATCTATTGGTTCTCCAGCCCTTAATTCATCACCAAATTCCCTAGAAGCGTTTGATGGAAGGGAATCAAAACCTTTAGGTGTTCTCACTAGTTTACTGATTACTTTGAAAGGGAAGATATTCAATGTCGAGGTCAAATTCATTGATGCTAAACTCAATTATAATATTCTCCTCGGTCGTAGTTGGACTCATGCCATGTTATGTGTTCTGTCAACTCTCTTTCGTGTTCTAAAATTTCCACATGAAGGAAATATTGTTACTGTTGATCAATTGTCTTTCTTCACCTCTTCTTTCGAGAAAAACATTCTGTATTGGGATCATATTCCTACTCCTTAAGAGAGCGTAGGGCCAAGTCTTTTTAAAGATCCTGCCCTCATGGGTATTTTTCCTCTTCCTCCACCTAATACTGTTTAAATTCATATGATCTCTCGGTCTGATGACCCATGGATTATTCCTTCCCCAAAACATATTGGTTCCTTCGGAGATTCGATGCCTTTGAGTCCAATTGAAATTGATTATTGTGAACTCATCGTTGCTTTGGGACCTCCGTCCTATCATTGTACTCCTTTGAGCATGTCTCTTGACATTTATTCTCAATCCCCTTAGGTTGGTGATTCAAATTTTCCTGATCCTTTGAAAGAAGTGTTTCCCTCCGATGAAGCCATCATGGAAAACGTGTATCTTGAGGATTTATCGTGGGATGATGGTCATCATCGTTCCTCGTTTATGCCTGGCCTCGGGGCCATGTCTACTTGTCTCGAGCATTTTTCATCTTAGGTTCCTTCTCCTCTGCTTCAATTGCATGTTTTGACACATGACGTCTTTACAAAAGGTAACTTGAGTAACATTCCAGAAGATATGCTTTTCTTGATTAGCACCCTCGATCCGTGGTACGGTGATATCATCATTTATCTCCAGACTTCTACTTTCATATCTGAGTTGACGAAGGATGCCCGTCGACGCACCCGTCATCAATCGCAACCTTATCGTATAGTCTGGGATACCCTCTATCGTGTCGGAGTGGATTCCATTCTCCGTTGATGTTTGACCCTCGAGGAAGCTAAGAAAGTCCTCAATGATTGTCACAGTGGTTCCTATGGCGGTCACATGTCTGGTTATGCCACTACACTAAATATTCTTCGTGTTGGTTATTTATGGCCTTCTATCTTCAAAGACTACATTTTCACAGTTCGTAAATGTCATGATTGCCATATTTATCAACGCAAGATGCGTGTGCCGCCTATACCTCTTCATCCTGTCATTACCATTGGTCCCTTTGTGAAGTGGGGCATCGATTTTATGACGTGTAACCCTCACTCAGGCGGGGGCATGCTTATATTATCGTAGCCGTGCACTACTTCACCAAATGGGCCGAAGAAATGCCTACACTTGCCGCTGATGGTAAGACAACTGCTCAATTCATATTCAATCACATCATTTCTAGGTTTGGTGTCCCTCAAGCCATTGTTACCGATCATGGCTCCCATTTTCAGCATTACATGGTGATCGAGTTGACTTCCAAGTTGGGTCTTCGTCATGACAGCTCAACGTCGTAATATCCTCAGGATAATGGCCAAGCTGAAGCCGTGAACAAATTTCTTGTTACCATGCTTCAACATACGATTGGAATCCATAAATCCACTTGGCATCTCATGTTATTTTTAGCTCTTTGGGCATACCGAACCTCAATTAAGAGTGCAACCGGATTCACCCCTTTTCAGTTGGTTTATGGTCTGGAAGCTGCTCTTCTGATTGAATGTGAAATACCTTCGCTCAAGTTGGTTGTTGAATTACTGTCAAACACTTCACCAGAAGAAGAGCATCTCCTTTTTCTAGAAAGGTTGGATGAAACCCGCCGCTTTGCTGCTTTGGTTATTGAAGCACAAAAAAAGCGGGTCAAAGCTCATTTTGACCAATTAGTTTCCCCTCGTTCTTTCGTTGAAGGAGATCTCGTCCTCCTGTACGACCAAGCTCATGATAAACTGGGGGCAGGTAAATTCAACCCATGTGGCATGGGCCTTACATTGTTAAACTTGTATTGTATAATGGGGCCTACGAGCTCATTGATTACGAAGGTCATCCTTTATAACAACCCAGAAATGGGTTGTATCTCAAAAATTATTATGCGTAAGTCATTCATGCATGATTTGTGTACATAGGTGTTTTTTTCATTTTTGTACATGTTTTGATTTGGTGTGCTTTGCAAGAATTTTCCTGCTTATTTGGGTCTTGCTTATTTGTGCAGATGTCTAATACCCCTTATGTCGATTTTATGAATGGTGCTTCCCGCAGTACCAGGAATTTGTCTTCAGCAGCCTGGGTAATCTATGATCCTGCTGGTGAGCTAATAGAACTGCAAGGTATTTGTCTAGGATGAACTACAAACAATGTCGTTGAATATAGTGTTGTCCTTGAACTATTAACCGAGGCAATCAATCTCGGCCTATGCGCATTGCTTGTAAATCTAGATTCACAGCTTGTTGTTCTACAACTCAATGGTCATTATTCGGTTAAAAACCCATACATTTTGAGATTGTATTTACGTATTTGTTTGTTGGAAAGACATTTTGATTTTATCACTTATCAACGTATTCCCAGACGAATGAATGCATTAAATGATACAGTGGCTAACATTGTATTAGATAGACATTTGTGTAATTTGTAAAATCATCATCATGTGAAAAAGATCCATATAGGAAATTGCATCAGTGTGCATCATACATTCAAAAAATATGTTTGTTTCTGTTACATCCTGAGACACCATGTCTCTCAAAAATGCAGATATAAAGCCTAGGTGTCTAATCGGCGTGATGCTCATGATAGCATGTCACTGCGCATACAAGTTGCCTCAGCAAGCGATGAATACAACTTAGCACCCCGACGGTATATCTCTGGTAGTCGCGAGGAACATTGTCGAATCGTGCATAATCTGGGACTCCATGTGTGATCCCCTCTAGGTTGCGCACGAGCTCCTCTTCCTCGCTTCCCTCACCATGAGGGTCGAAATCACGAGGAATTTGCCTCGCTATCGAAGACATGCCCGCGGGTCTCTTTGGGTCGACATCTGCAAATACATGGATTTAATGTCAGAACATACATAGACAAAAAAAAAAAATTCATAATACTCATGAAAATTAAAAATGAGTCTTACCCAAATCTTCATCCCAATCCTCTCCCTCCGGGAGTGAGAGGACCGGATCACCAGTAAAATCTGTACCAGAGTAGGGCCAGTCCTCCACAACGATCAACTGTCGGCAAAGCCAATCAAAAAACTCCGGTCTCCAGGACATCTATTAACCGCCCCCTGCCCGTGGCATTAGAGCCGCCCATCGGGCCATCCGTGGTTCTCTCGTTGGTGGTGTTGGGACTATGACCTCCTGACGCTGAAAAATTGGTAGTCGTTCTAGGAAGAACGATACCAAGATAGACCCATAACCAAATTGCTTCAATTTTCCATTCTTGCATTTTTTTAGCTGGCGTTTCATGTTTATTGTCACAGCTTCTACCCAGTTGTAGATGATCGATGTCAAACATTATATAGCAAGAAGCAGCTATGTTTTTGTTGCTTCATGTGGTGCTTGCGATCCCGCAACTCGTGTGATGGTATGTAGTGTTAGGGTCCCGTGATTTGGCCGATTGGCTAGCCAAATGACGATGTAACATCAAACCAAGCTTTGGAGCCCAAGGACCTAGCCTTCCCGACCTGTGAGGGGGCTCTCTATAAGTGCAAAAGATGCTCTGTGTTTACTTTGCGATGTTTGATATTAGGCTAGTTATGAAGTGTGTTTTTGGTTTTTTTAGTTTTTAAGTTTGTGAGGGATAAAACTGATCAAATACATAAAATGGATAACAAGATGTAGATAAATTGGGCTATGGGGTCAAACAGGTCAAGGAAGCTATGCGGTGATGATGTAAAGCTGCTGTAGGGCCGATTTGATTTACGGTAGAAGGGATCTTTGGGAAAAATGGATTAAATGGACAAAAAGTTGGTGAAAGACAAGGGATTTCAAGTGCAACTAGTTAACAGCAGACATAAAGATGTAATAGCTAGCCATTAATCATGCTAAGTGTAACTATGAGCTAATTAATACACAGAAATCAAACATTCCAGCCATACATAGAGGTATAAGGCCCTCTAACTTCGGGAAATGGCTATCAGACTTTGGGGAAAACATATAAGACAAACTAACAACTCATAAACTACGCCGGAATGCCTAAACATAGTCTCTAAGTCATTGGGCACTTTGACAAACAAGCTTTCATAGTTTTAGGCAAAGGGCTAGATCGGGACTAGGCCTCCTTGGTTCAACAAAATGATCAACAAATCAGTCAAAGAGAAAGTTTTATGGACAGAACTATGGGCAGATGATAGGTAGGTAGGGCAAACCATACATCCTACTCAACATACATGGAACTGATGAATAAAACTTAGCAACAATACCTTAGGTTACTAAAGAGCAGCTAAGAATTCTTTAGCATAACTAAGGGAGAAGAAAACATCAAGCTATGAAGATTCAGGGATTTTGAGGTGCCTCCATGGGCATGTCTCAAATCAATCTTTACTGATCTATAGCAGCAAGAAAAATGAATTATGAGTGAAAACTAGAAGACAAAACACATTAAGAAGCACTATACCATTCTACCATGTCAAGGAATCCATCAACAAGCCTTCAACATTCCTCAAAAGCATCCAAGAGGCACTCCAAAAATCATAACTCAAGTGTATTCTTCAAAGCTCATATGACCAATGCATTAATTCTTCTCTCAAGTTCAGCCTCTGATTTACAATGAGAACCATGGGATAAATAGGCTTGAGGAAGGAAAACCTCATGGAGCAACTAGCTATCCCATTGGCCAAGTCAAAATATCTAAACTTGTCCTTGAGGCTTTGCAAAGCCCAAGGCACAAAATATCCCATAAAATATCTAAAAACCTGCTAAAAACGGAAATTATATTGACTTTACATGATTTTCCCATGATAAAAATAGCCTAACGCACATTTGGGAAAAGCATATTTTTGGAGTTCAAAAATTGCAAAAATACTTCATATTTATGCCTGAAAAAGGTCCTCTGACTTGCTGGATGCAAATGGAAGGCTTCCTGATGTCGAAATGAGGCTCATGATGGCTCGTTGGAAAGCTCCCTGTGTCTGCTTTCCAATGCAGGTGGAATCATCTCAATCTGATCTCTGAAAGTCCCTCAAAACTGTACCTGTGTGCAAAAACCCAGAAAATAGCAGGCTGCTGATAGGGCGGGCAGAATGTGCAAAATGAGGCTGTTTTTTGCCAATTTGAGGGGGCGAATGATCTTCAAATGCCCTGAAAATCGCTGGAGACCTGCTCATGGAATTATGGAACCCATTGGGATCATCCTCCACCCTTGAAAACTCATCAAACTGAACTGGCGAATTTATGAGTTTTTGGCGAAAAACCCAAAAATGCCAAAAAACAAAAAGTTTCCGAAACAGGCCCAAAATTGGCATGCATGACCCTCAAGGGTCCATAGAAACATGCTCCGAAGCTGAATCCAAAATATCAAGGGCTGATATGCTTTTTTCTTCTTTCCGTGCTAGGCGCCTCTCCTTCAACTTCTTCAATTTTTCTTGTGCTACCTTCAATTTTCGCCTGGCAAACTGATTTAGCTTCTGAAAGTGAAGAGTCCTTTTTCTCTGTAGTTCAAGATCCCTGTTTTCCTTCTCAAGCTTTGTTTCCAAATGTTGGTTAGCCCTCTCAAGCCATGCTTCCTTGTTTTCCTCAATTTCCTGCTCAAAGAGGGCAGTGAGAGGAAAGGCTTCGAATTGAGCTTGTTCTTCTGCTCTCTGTTTCTCCAAGGCTTTTCTAATCCCGATGGTCCTAGGCCTCTTTCGCCTAGGCTGGTCCTCTTCCTCTTCATCATCAAACTCGCCAATGAGCTCTTCAATTCTTACTTGCGCCTTTTCTGCCTCCTTTTTATACTTGATCGCCCTTGCCTCATGAATGGCTGCATGAAACTTCATTTGTTTGTTTTCAACCTCCAAGAAGTGGTTGAAATTCCTCGTCCTTTGAAGATCTTCTTGTAACACTTCAATTTGCTCTTCTTTGTGAATGAGGAGGTTTTCAAGGATGCGGGCCTCATTGTCACTATCATCACTTTGGATAGGGATAATAGCTAATTCACCTCCATGCTTTGTACTTTCTCCAATTTTACTTTTGCCTTTGAATGCCAATCTAGCGCTTTTTCTCCTTGGCAAACTAGAAGTTGTATTTTTGGGCAATTTCCTCTTTTTAGGAATAGTTTTGATCACTGTTAAGGAGGCAGCTTCAGCTTGCTGTCCTTCCTCAACATTCTGTCCAGCTTGTGGCTCAAAAGGTGCTTCAATTGTTTGCCCAACTTGCTGCTCTTAAATTTCTGTCTGCTGCTGTTCCTCTTCCTGAATTTGCTGCTGTTGCTCACTAATCTCCAACTGCTGCTGTCCATCAACCTCTAGCTGCTGTCCACTGATTTCCAACTGCTGCTGTCCCTCAAAATCTGGCTGCTGCTGTTCATCATCCTCCTTTTCTCCCTGTGGCTCACTGTCCTCTCCTTCTCCCTGTTTACTTGGCTGCCCAGTGGTCATCTTGAGTTTTTTAGGGGTAGGCCTACTAGATAAAGGCACTGGGCGATGGACAGGCTGAGTAGGAGACACATGAACAGGAGGGACAGTGGCGAAATCTGCATGGCTAATGAATGAATCCCATGAAACCCCTTTCTTTTCCAGCTGGTGTAAGAAGATAATCTTGATCAAGGAATGATGAAAGAGAGAAGGGATTTGCTGAGGTGGAGCCTTCTTTTGGACAGTAGCTGCCATTTTCTCTATGCTTTTGGACAAAAAGTATGGAAGGTTTAATTACCTGCTTCTGGTAAAATGCATCAACAAGCGGACATGATAGGCATAAATTTGGTTAAACCTCCCTTCACAAGTGAAATATCTCATTATGGCTTTCATCAGCGGAGCATAACTGTCAAGAAGATAGGAAAAAGGGAAAATAGCAGTGATGGTTTCCCTATGTTCAGGTTTGATGAAGGGTTTATAATCCTCTAGATCGAGATGAGCTTGTTTAAACCACTTTTCACCATGATACGGGATCTTGGTAGCCTTGGATACATACCTTGGGGAGATTTTGAAGTCAAGACCCGCTAACTGGAAGTGTTTGTCCTTGAATCTCGAAGCGCACAAATGTGTAAGTGGCGAGAAACTCTTGACTTCTTCTATCCTCTGACAGAAATCAAGACAGCCTACTTCATGGAAATTGAAAAGCACTGATGGGTGAGCATTGATTTCTTCTATGGAGATAGGCTCATATCTCTTATGTTTTCCGCCTTTGTGATCTCGTTTTGGAGGCATTCTGACTTTGAAACAAGCTTTGGAAGAGGCAAACTGCCTTCAATGTATGAAAAATGCTCTGCTGGATTGAAACTGGCCACTACACTGCTTGGACAGATATGGACCCTGTGATTTTGAATAAAATGCAACAATGTTCTTGGAATAAGCCACCTCTGCACTTATTAATAACAGTCCTTCAAATCTGGATATACTTCAGCTATGTAAACTTCTCAATAGAAAACCATCAATAAAGATGAGACAATATGCTGTATAAATTTACTGTATGTAGTATTAAGCAATCATTTCTCTTGGTGAGTCTGCTAGGGATCAACCAACACTGGTATTTTTGTTTTCAAAACAAAACTCCAATATAAAAAACCCTGCTCTTCAGGTCATTCATCTTGAAAAATACCTCTGTCAACGGATTTCTGTAGAGATCATACAGTGGAAAGAAAGGAGACCTTTTGGTTAGGTGAAAAATTAGCCCACAGTGTTAAGGAAAACACCTTTCACTTGTGAAGTTTGAGAAGTCAATCACCACCTTTGTACCTCTGCCTTTGATGTCAAAATCTAACATCAACAACCTCTATCCTTCACTATGCTGTTTACTTTTAAAAATCTCTGTCAACAAGTCTTCAACATGATACAATATGGTTTCTAGGAAAGGCAGACTCAAGTTGGATGTATAACCAATGCACAGTGGTTTTTAGGAAATATACTCTCTGCTTGTGAGTTTAAGAGATCAACATAATACCTGCACCTTTGTTTTAATATCAAATGCAATCACCAAGCACTCTGCCCTTTAGAAAGTGGCCCTTTTCATTTGTGGAGTTTTGAGAAATCCAACACCACTTTGGTACCTCTGCCTTTAATGTCAAAATCTAACCATCAACAACCTCTGCTCCTTAGTGTACTGTGTACTTCTGGCTTTAAATGTTAAACTTGATCATCAACAACCGTGTCTTCTAGAAAATGGCCTTGTTTACCTTCAGAAAAACCCTGTTAACAAATCTTCAACCTGTACCTCTGTCTTAATCTTAACTTCAAATACTAACAACTCTGTTCTTCAGAAAAAGGGCCCCTTTCCTTTGTGAAGTTTTAAGAGAACAAAAACTGCTTTTGTACTTCTGCCTCCAAAGTTAGAAACACATCAATGAAATCTGCCCTTCAATGTAACATTTATCCTTAGAGTCTCTTTGTCAATCAGCTTTTCAACATGATAATGAGGTGAAGAAAGAGGGCAGACCTAGATTAACAATACACAGTGCTTTATGAGGGACACTTTTTCTTGTGAAGTTTTAAGAAATCAGACATTACTTGTATACCTCTGCCTTCAAAGCTTAGATTTAACCACCAACAACCCTGCCTTCTAGAAAATGGCCCTGTTTCACTCTCAGAATCCCTGTTAATAAATCTTCAATATGATACAAGGTAGTGTAAAAGAACAAGTAGACCTAGGTTGGGTGTAAAATCAGTGCACACAGTAGTTTAGACAATACACTCTTTGCTTGTGAGTTTTGAGATATACACCAATACACTCTATACCCCTGCCTCCAAGGTTTAACTTCTCATCAACAAACTCTGCGTTTTCAATGTGCTGTCATCTTTGGAAAATCTTTGTTAACAAATTCACAGTGGGAGAATATGGTGAATAAAAGGCAATCTGCTTAGGTAGTGTGCTGTTGTGGGGGACTGTGAGGACAGTTTCTCCTTTTCAGAAATGGTCAAAGCCCTTTTAACCATGCACAGTTTCAAACCACGGCATACAGGTTTTAAACTTGATTTTTCGAGTTTTTCAAGGTAGGAGATGAAGTACCTTGTGAGTTTTTGAGAAGAAATCCCTTGGAGGGAGCTTGAAATGCACCAGAACCCTTCAACACTGGCGCGGCAACCTTCGGAGAAAAACCCGTCGCGCAAAAGAAACGTGTCGGGTCGGCCTGTCGTGTGGTCGGGCGGCCTCCTACAGGCACGTCGCGCCGACGAAGAAAGCCTTTGTAAAATGCTGCCCAGGCACGTCGCGCCCAAATCCAGGCACGTCGCGCGGCCTTAACCAGTGCAGAAAACTTCAATTTGCTTGAAAAACGTTGTGATACTTGGGAGCTGCGGAAGTTTGCTTTGAATTTCGACAATGACTTACTTACTTTCCTATTCCACTCTTTAATTACACCTTCAACCTTATATCATTTTCAAATAAACATCCCAACGGTCATTTGAACATTGATTTTTAACTCTTTTTGTTTTTTCAAACAGTTGGTTCGTTATTTGAATATATATACCCGCCCTTTGATTCTGACCCCGAGCTCTGAACTTTGATCAATTAAGTCGACCAACTCCACCACTTCTGCTACGGTGTTTCAATACCACAGGTGATTTGTCACTTTGCTTTGACAACTCCTTCATCTTTTACCTATAGTGGGTTTTCAAATCTCTGTTTGTATGTGTAGTATATAGTACCCCCTTTTCCCTCAAAATAAAGGTTGTGCTTCTTCTTTTTAAACTATCCAACAATGATCACAGGCTGAAAGACCTTTGGAACACAGTGAATAATAACTTTAAAGGGGAAATCTTCTTGGTGACAAAATTTTAAAAGGTCTTGTCTGCAGGTCTCTTTTCCATGCAGTTCTGTGCTAAATCTGCCCTTTGGAATGATAACAAGTGTGTTTGTTTTTAAAACATATAAACAGTGGTGATTCATCACAACCAACTTCTTCTGCCTATTCATAAGTTTGAATACCACTCGCCTCCTCCATCTGAAAAGACAAGCTTGTGCAATATGAAAACATGACTCTTTGATACATAGTCATTATTTTGCTCTGATCATTGTGTTACCTCTTTTTGCCCAAAGAACCATTTCATAACTGAACTATGTTCACTGTTTTCCTCTCTTGGCGATGTTTAGCAAGGAAGGGCTATTCATAATGCACCAAAACATTTGAAAGTTGTAAACACCATTTCCTGAAAGGCGCTTCATGGGCCCTTTGGTATATGATATTGTTTTGTTGCTTGACCTTTCCTCAAGGAGACAATCTTCTTTTTGGTATCAGTGGCACACATATATTCAATATTGTCTCTTTCCTACTGTAGGTATAGCCTGACAGATAGTTCTTTGAAATAGGAGTACCAATACCTTTACATTATCAGCACTATCATTCATCTGTGTAATGACCTTGATTTAGTCTTTGGTATCCTTCCACCGCTTTCTTATATCAATCAGTTTCAGCAACCTGCAGTAGCTTTGGCCCTCTACTCATGCATGGAGGAGGCTCTTCATCAGATAAGGTGTCCGGAGACTTTTTGACCACTATGTTCGACACAGCCTTTCTCTGAATGTGGTGGTAAGAAAACCTCTTGAAAAACACCAATCTTAGCATCTTTACTTGCAAGCATCACCGTGTTTTTAGAAGAAAACCCTAGCCACAGTGACACTGTTCTAAGGGTGACTGAGAAATTTATCATTTGGATTTTTTATCTCATGACCTGTTACTTGACAAAAACTCTTTGTGACTATGAAGGTCAGTGCATTTGAAAAAGCTAAGGGCTTTCTTTCTGCCTGTGTAATGGCATTGGTTAACAACCTCTATTCCATTTGATCTTGAACAAAACATGCTTCTTATGATTTGGATGTTTACTGATGACAGGTCCTTCTAAAGTTCAACAATTCATATGGTTTGCAAGTTTGAAATGAGCTCCTTTATCAGGCCAAACTCCCCTTTCCTTTGAGCTTATCATATTTCCACTATATTCCTGTTATGGTCATCAATTACATTCATGAAACCTGAAGATATTGTTTCATTGTTTCAATAAAGGCAAACCTGGACTTTTGCAACCTTCTGAGTCAACACTGGCCTGCACCCTCTGCTTATGGATGAAGGAGGCGCCCTAACCCTCTGCTTGTAAATGAAGGAGGTTCTGGGCCTTGACAATTTACCATTTTGCTGAGACAGTGGCGACCCTTTCTTACTGTGATTTTCATGCTGGAAAGAGCTGTAAGGTCCCGATGAGTGACTTTTGTTTTGCAGCTTCATCTCAGGCTCACAATACATTTAGAAGCAGCTGTTCCTCTAACTGTAAACTCAAACATTTACTCCATGAGATGAAATCTGTTTCCTGTCTTTGTAGAACCATAGAACACTGTGAAAAACCTAATAGTCAGCTTGAGGTTGGGTTTTATGCAGTGCTGAGATCTAGGGGATATAAGTGGCGCGACTTAGGGCTGTTTGTCAATTTCATTTGCAAAGTAAGGGATCAGTCATGGTAGGTCTGCTGCAGATGGAGGCTTTTTGGCTTTTTGATGATTGCCAAAGGTGAAATGTCCTAAAACACCACTTCCTAACATAGGGGAGACTATTGAAACAGATGTGGATTTGCCTTTTAAGGCTGATGGGAAGACCAATAAGGCTGAAGCTGGATAGGATTGTGATATGAGGTTTTGATATTTGACATGGGCGAACTGGAAAGGTAGAAAGGTGAAAAAAGTTTTAGGAGGGTTTTCTGTCTGGATGACATATTGACATAAGGAAATCAGTTTCTAGAAAACTCAGTTGTAGATATAGTCATCACTAACATGTAAAAAATACGTGTTCTATGATCCATGTCCTCCTCCATGTCATAATCACCATAATTGCCACTGCCATCTGACCCTACTCCATCCTCCTCCTTTATGCCCAATCCAAGATCTCCTGTGCCTACTGCATTTTCTTGTGTGGAGGATGACCCCTCAAGAGACCCGTCATCAAAAGTCACTGGCTCTAGCATTGGGTCACTAAGATCCATGTTGGCTAACACCAACTCAACACTGTCGTCCAAAACCATATCATCAGGAAACACATCCCATATCTTTGTCTTGCCCTTCAACCATTCCTGTGTCTGCCTGTAAATAAGACGAAGGTTGGTCTGCACATACACCATTGTCTCCGACCTGGATTGCTCAAGCCTACTTTTTTTCAAACTATATAGATTCCCATACGTGCTCCAATTCCTCTCACAACAAGAAGATGAAGTAACTCGAGAGAGGACCCTCAAGGCTAATTGTTGTAGAATAGGGCATGTTGCCCCATGAGTTTCCCACCAAGCATAGGTATCTTTGACCCCCCTATCTCCAAGTACATCATACCCGCCAAATCTCCTAGTGCCAGTGGAGAACTCTACAAAGCCTTCCTCCACCTCATGAAAAGATGCTCTATCTTGAAATATCCTAGGACATGTTTTCAAAAATAGAGGACACATTTTCAAAAACGGAGGACACGTTTTAAAAAATGGAGGACACATTTTTACGTTTCGGAGGACACGACCAAAATCGTATTGGACATGTTTTAGGTCATATTTGATTTCATGTCCAGGCCACATTTAAATCTGTGACCACTTTGTGACCCTGGAGGACATGTCCTGTGACTTAGCTAGAAATTTTTTATCTTAGTTATCGATAGTTATAAGTTATTGTTTTTAATTCATGTTAATTTTTCTGGAATGTGAAAGGATGGACCACTGTCCAAGCTACGCTCTTATTCCTTAAAATCTTGGATTTATGGACGAGAGCGTACGATTTTGGGTCATCTATAGCTGTCCAAGGAACTAATCTCGTCTAAGGGTTAAAATGATTATGTAAACAATATAGTTCCCCTTTTGTATTATACACTTCTTACTCACATAATTGTTGTAATATTCATACCCTTGTTTACTTTTTACAACTAGCACCACATGTTGCAAAGGAAACGCCGTAAGGTTGTGGTATAAGAAAGAATAACATATAAGAAAGAAGAGGTAGTAGGAACTTTCTCGGCTCCAACTGATCCACGAGAATAAGGGGTGGAGAATTATGTTTACTAGACCTCAAATCAAAATATCCATATTGAGTAATTGATGTGGAACAACTTCTTTCTTATTAATTGCATGTAAGATGTGTTTTTTCATAATGGATGAGACATTTTGGCCAAAGTACTCAAGACCCCTATATGGCTAAATCTGCATGTTTTATTTATTTTTTCTGCATTAAGGATGCACTTGGTTTTTATGACCAAGTTGTTAAGCACTCAAGTATACAAGAGGATCTGTGTTAACCTGCAAAGAATAGAGAAACTAATAGGCTATATACAAAAACACATTTGAATCTGCAAAAAATCATGAACATTTAAAACTAATTTTATTAAATAGTTAGTTTAGATCATTATTATTTATGAGAGGGATCAATTCTCTGTTCACTCTAAAGGAGGTTTGCATATCAAGACATTTGATCCCTCTTGGTTCTTGGTAGATCCAGAGTTAAGATTGATTTAGACCATCTTAATTCCCCCTATAAAGAAACTACATTCCACGTGAATACCATGGGTCAATACCATGGGCTGTATTTATAGTTGATCATTATTTTATTTTATTATTTTTACTTTTTATTGTATTTTGACCATGTTCATTGCATTATGTCAATCTTTTTATTTAATTTACTTTTATTTTAAAATTTTGTGTAATTTGACATAGTTAAATGTTAAACATGGCATTACAACCTCTCTATCATACTATGTTGGAGAGCATAATAGCACAAAAATGTAATTTATTTATTTATTTATTTATCGATGTAATATAAATTAATTGGTTTGTGTGGAGTTTAATTTTATGAGAAAAATTTTATTATAAATAAACTTTTTATGCTTCTGTACCCAAAAATTTCATGTTTATGAAAAAAGAAAAACTAACATTATAAAAAACATATATAAAAATATTTACTTGATCTAATGGCCTAAAACATTTCAATCGTCTAACATTTAATTCAATGGCTCAAACATGGACACAGTGGCAACTAGGGGAGTGTTTTCAAATAGTGACACCAAAAAATGTGAAGTGTAAAATTAATTATCACATACATCTTTCTGGTTTTAGAAAGTATTAAATATAAAGTAAATGCCAGATTCGAATTAAAAAATTGTAAATATACATTATTACTATATAAGCATGTCCATCTCTCTCTCTATGTATATATATCTATGATCCATCTTATTGGATATTATATTTCTACTATTTTTTTAATTAATGCCTTAATATATGTTTTTATTTTTTATTTTTTATTTGGAAAAAATATAATTTCACTTTAATTTTTTTTAAAAGGAAATAAAATTTCATTTTGAGATGCTAAGAGCATTTAGAATGTGCAACCTTAAAATGAATTATCACATAAATCTTTATGGATTTAGAAAGTATTAAACATATATGTGTATTAAGTTTTTTGGTTTCAATAGTTGGAAAGAAAATTCAATGAGACAAAAGCAATTTTGAAATTTCAATTAAAAAATTACCATGGTCAATGAAAAGTCAATGAGAACAAAGCAATTGTGAAAATTCAATTTAAAAAAATATCATGATCAATAAAATCAAAGTAATTGTGAAATATGGATGAATGTCAATAAGGAAGAAAAAGAATAAATTGATTAAGAAGCTTGTAAAGAAAAACACACATAAAGAAATACAACATGTATGTTTTTCTTATAGAAATTGATTAAGAAGCTTGCAAAGAAACATACCATGTGTGTTTTTCATATTCTATTTTCATAAACATCAAGAAATTGGTTAATAACCTTGCTATAGGAAACATAAACTATGGTTGAAGATAAATAGTTTTTTTAAGAATGTAAAGTAAATGTGAAATTCCAACAAAAAATTTGTAAATATACATTATGAATATATAAGCATGTCCATGTCTATGTATATGTATATATGATCCATTGTTCTATTTTTCATCAGAAGCTTGCAAAGAAACATACCATGTGTGTTTTTCATATTCTATTTTCATAAACATCAAAAAATTGGTTAATAACCTTGCTATAGAAAACATAAACTATGATTGAAGATAAATAGTTTTTTTAAGAATGTAAAGTAAATGTGAAATTCCAACAAAAAAATTTGTAAATATACATTATGAATATATAAGTATGTCCATCTCTATGTATATGTATATATGATCCATTGTTCTATTTTTCATCTCTCATATATATGTATAACTTAAATTTATAATTGTACTATATATAACAATGAATAAAAAATGATTTAAGTCTATTTGTATATGTTTCAATGAGCTCATAAAAATCATGACCAATCAACATAGAATTTTATGGATCATATAACTTAAATTATTGTTAAAAAAATCACATTAGTTACCCATTCTCTAACATAATAATGATAAACTAAAAAACTACCTATTCTAATAACCAATTTAAAACTGATATGGATCATATAACTTAAATTATTGTTAAACAAATCACATTAATTATCAATGCTTTTACATAATAATGATCAAAAATTTAGAAACTGCCTACTCTAATAACCAATTAAAAACTGTCAAAACTTGGGAAATAAATAAAAAAACATTGAACACTACACATAAAGTTGACAATCAACTTCATAATCATATTGATGCGAATGGTTAAACCAAATATTATCTTAGTGCACTGGCTTATAACTACTAAAATACTTGCCCCTAAAGGTGCAAAGATGCACCAAAGTTTTTTTTATTATTATTATTTTTTAAATATTAATTAATTTATTAATAAAAAATAATAATATTTTAAAAAGTTATGTATATTGATAAATTACATTTTTTTAAAAATTACATATTATTGTTATGTTTTACAATTAGAAATAATAAATTGATATTGGTTTAACTTAAATAATAGAAGAAATGTTTTATTTAATTGGAATTTGTAACACAATTTTGAGCAAGATTGTGATTTTTGTTGTTTAAATGCATTTTATAATACACAAATGAATTTAACACTGTAAAAATCTAGAAAATGTTCAAATTAAACCACTTAAACTTAAGAGTTGTCTAAAAAGGTCACCAGTAATTTCTCAAAAAATTACATCAATTGAGTAAGAGATTATTCAATAAAACCAACTATACTTGTGTTTCAACCATTTTTTTAATTCCAAAAAATAATTCAGCATTATAAAAAGATATTTAAATCGCCCAAAATCTTGAAGCTTTTAAAGCTAAATTTTCAAAAAATTCAACTTTATTTTATCAAAATTATACTAATTTTTTTATTGTTTAAACTAAGTACGTGCTTAAACTTATTATTGTTAAAAATTGTCAAGTAGAGAAAACAACCATAAAGAACCAAAAGAACCATTGCGCATATTATTTAAAATATGAGTTTGATCATTTTCAGAGATTCATTGCTTTAAAAATATAACGTAAATATGGCTTGAGATAAAGATTGTCATGTGTTACAGTCGATAAGATGATCTAACAACGATTACATTGATACAAGGGAGGCAGCTGGCTGCCGCACCTGCGTAGGCCTGACTAAACCGAATCATCTCCCATTAAACTATTTGTCCAATGACATGACAGAGATGGCACCCCAATTTTTCTGGCAACCTTCAATGAAGATGAGAAACATGTCGAAGGACATGAGAGAGATGGCACCCAAAATTTTCTATCAACCTTCAACGAGGATGAGAAATATGTAATCATACGTCCTTAGGTTTGAACAATTCCTAATATTTCGTTGAAGCCAAGAATTTGCAGTCAATATAGTATCGGCAAATCATAAAGAATTCTTATAGGCGGAGAAACTGAGTCCAAACCTTTGACAAAATGAGGTTAAAAAACCAAAGCACAGAATGCATCAATATCAGAAAGAAAGAGTTAGGGGGAGGCCGCCCAAATCTTAGAGAAAAGAAGGGGGAGGCCGCTCCGTCTAGAGGTCAAATCCATGAAGACCATTAAGCACCCGAATCTCTAGGGTTTTGCAGAGAACAGGAACGCTTTAGTTACAAAGAGGAATGTTGCAAATATTTAACCAAACAAGTGGGTGCCAACAAATCCAACAACATAAAAATAATGAGTCATATTTAAGCACTCAAGTATACAAGAGGATCTGCGTTAACCTGCAAATAATAGAGAAACTAATAGGCTATATACAAAAGCACATTTGAATCTGTAAAAATTCATGATGAGCGCGTTAATTTTCTGGACATTTTTAAGCTTCTTCCAACGCTTCTTAACAGAACTAATAGCCTATATACAAAAACACATTTGAATCTGCAAAAATTCATGATGAGCGCGTTAATTTTCTGGACATTTTCAAGCTTTTTCCAACGCTTTATAGGAAAATGATTCAGATTACTGTATGTCATTAGTAATGTTTAGTAAGTTAGTTATTCAGTTAGGTTGAAGAAGGTATTGGATCTAATGGTCTAAAACATTTCAATTGTCTAACATTTCATCCAATGGCTCAAATATAGACAGAGTGGCAGCTAGGAAAGTTATTTTCAAATAATAACGCCTTACGACGTATATTTTTTTCTTCCACCCATTTTTGGTATTGTTACTATTGCCAAAATTCAAAATTAAGATGGGCATGATCTTCCGTGACCAACTAATCACCATCCTTAAGGAATAAGTTATATATATATATATATATAACATGATTGTTTAAAACAAAATGACTTATGTCCATTAGATTGAGAGGTAGTAAGACCTTGATCTTCTTCCATGACCAACTAATCACCATCCTTAGGGAGCAGCTATATATATATATATATATATAACATGATTGTTTAAAACAAAATGACTTATGTCCATTAGATCTAAAACTAAATTATTCATCATTAATCATATATAATATATATATATATATAAGCACCATACATCATGAACATCAATCTTTCATAACTATTTTGTCAGTCACAATTCCCTTTTAAATTAGTGTTACCATTCTATTATGCCCAATCATTCATAATAGGGACACATGTATCACTACAATTACATAGAAACACTTTAATTCTAGAAAACAACAAAACCAAATCTTATCGTGTTTAGGTTCATGCTGCTAGGAAATTTACAGAGAGTTAAGATCACTCCTCCCAACCATTGAGAATGGCTACCACCACCAGTTCTCTCCCCCCGCTAGCTTCTCCTTCTAGAAAAATTGTGTGACACTAACCTAGCAAGGTATGTCCAAAGGCATCAAGACTATAGAAGTCCAACCCATGAACTTATAAACTCAACAAGTCTGACTTAGAGATTCCATTGACTCCAACCAACTCAAGAATACCCTAACTAGAAGCATCCTCTCTTCCCTTAATAGTGTCATGTTCAAGGAATTCTTCTTCTTTCTTCTCCCTTATTAGTTGCATTAGGTTCTATCATACCCTATTGGATTTTGTTCCCAACTGAGATGAATTATCTCTAGGGATGGGAGTAATTGTCTCTCAGTGTCTGCTGAATGAAACTTTCACTTAGTGACTTTTCCCATAATTTCCATGGATGCATTAACCAATGTTTTTATAAATCTTTTAAATACATTTTTAAACATTACAATTTCTCACTAGGCCTTCCACATAGCCCATAGTGTGCCAAGTTACTACAATAAAAATAAATTAAATATTTACTTTTCCCTTAAGGGTATTACAATTTATTTCTTTAAAGATTGTAATATATCCATAGGGCATGGGTTTCCTTTCAAAGATTCATTTTACAAATATTTAATTAAAATAAATATTAAACGATATTTTGAAGGTGAATTTATAATCCGTTCAAGTTAAACTTATATGATAAAATAACTATTAAATACTGTATTTTAGTTTTGTTATTTATATTTATTTTCATTTTTTCTTAGCGAAGACATTAATATTTTTTATTTTTTATTATTTTATTGGGCATGGCATACTTACACATCTCCCTCATACTGGGTTGTAGAATGCCTCTAGGTGCAATCACCAATAAATTATTTAAAATAATAATAACAGATTAATCTAACTCTAAAATAAAAATTAATAATAATTGTCTTCGTTTTAGTAAATACTGTATTTGAGTTTTGTTATTTATATTTATTTTCATTTTTGCTTAGGGAATACATTAATTATTTTTATTTTTTTATTTTTTTATTGGGCACGACATACTTACACATCTCCCTCATACTGGGTTGTAGAATGCCTCTAGGTGCAATCACCAATAAACTATTTAAAATAATAATAATAGACTAATCTAACTCTAAAATAAAAATTAATAATAATTGTCTTCGTTTTAGTAAATAAATAAATAACTCAGCTTATATAACATAAATTCTCTAAATTCTCTTATATAAAAATCAACATAGATCCATCTTAAATTCGGATCTACCAAGCGTGGAGAGGGATCCTAGATCCATCTTAACTCCCTATCTATGAGCTTGATAGATTTAGAGTTAAGATGGGTCTAAGCTAGTATATTCTTAAACTAAAAGAAAATCATATATGTTATTGACCTTCTCATGCTGGTTTAATGGAGTATGGGTGAATATCAGTGTGTGAACCATTAAACTTTCATGATAAAGTTGTCACTTGGACTCAACCACTAAGGGTGTGATTCATTTTTAATATATAAATTTATCATTATTTTTTTAATATATTATATTTATTATTTATTAAACATAAATTAGATTGATATAAAGTTTATTTTTTATTTTGAATTTACATTTTAAACTGAAGAGTTGAAAATGGAAATTAATTGTTAAATTAAAGATGTCTATAGCCTATTAAGTTTTACAATCTTAATAAAAATAATTCTATTTAAAAACCTATTTTTCCCAATGTTCCACCAAGACTCCGGTGCGGGGAGACGCATTGGGGGGACGTGTGGGAGTACCCTGAAATTTTAGGGAAATTTCGAGGGTGTGGGTAGTCATCGGGGTATATATATAATTCAAGTTCATATTCATTGTTAAATAATGCATTGAAAAATGAAATTTGATCTACACATGATAAAATTTAAATTCATAATTGAATTGAATAATGACATACATTGATCCATACTCATCATTCATTTTGATACATACATATTACATCATTCATATGACATACTCAGTATTATTATATTCATCCATAATCAATGATCATTCACTAAATAAATTCAATAATGAAATCTTCAAATACATTGATCCATGATTCCATATCATTCATCATTCATCATTCTACAATCTACAATGTACATTGATTCAAAAATTAAAAATTAATTTCATCATTCATCATTCTAGAATCGAAATTGAAAGCAAAACAATGAACATACTAGAAGTCTAGAAGTAAATAATAGATAAGTTTCAAACTCAAAAATAGTTAAGAGTGAAGATTCAAGAATCAGTGTGAGGTCATCAACTGAAAAGTAAAAATGGATAATGAGCACTAAAAAGAAAATCAACATCAAGGACTCAATCTCAATGATTGGTCCTCTATATCCATTTGTTGCATGAATTCATTGGGACCATTAATGGGAATGTCAGTATCTGAGTCAGAGTCACTCTCTTGAGTAACCAACAAAACTCCAACCAAACCATGATGCAGCTCATTTGGTCCATCTCATAATCTATATATGCATTATCCTTTGGATCCACATCCCATCGTGCTGTTGGTCCCTTCCGATACTCTAGTGTCTTCCTACGTGCAAGACATAGAGAAATGTGCACTGCAACTAGCTTCTTTTCTCTCCTAGAGGAAAGTCTATTCCTCTTAATAGACTGGATGAAGCTATATGTGGACCAATTCCTCTCTGTTGCAGAGGAACTAGCAATATGAGATAATAAGTGAATAACAAGGTGTTGGATATCTGGAGCATCATCGCCATGCATGGTCCACCAACCAATGGGGCCATTCTGGCCTAAATCATTGTGATCTTCCCTTGCATCATGCTTTTTGAAGGGACCATTGAGACTTGCAAATTGCATCCATTGTATCTTAATTGTTTTCCCTTATTCTGAACTATATATATTTTTAATGGCAGCTCGAAATCCC